>JAWPHD010001847.1:0-291283 GCA_037043455.1 Cyrtodaria siliqua | reverse complement strand
ATGACCTAAACTGCTATAGCTTGTATTGTGGGTGACCCTCGCCCCGTGAAAAGCAAACCTATGTCTCTTTTTTTCTTCGAAAAGGCGAGACAAAATTATATTTTTGATCTGAAGAATAGAGTAAACAACTTTTAACATTTTAGTCCTAAAGCGAAATATATAATATTAAGATATATTTGTTAATATGTATATATATATAAAATACAAAACACAATAAATTTAAAATGCATGAGAAGATAAACTGAAAGAAAACAAAACAATACAAGAGGTCAATGACCTTGAAGCTCTACTGATAGGTTTTCGATAGCTAGATCAGCATTCCTGTGAAGTTCCATGAAAATCCGTCATGTAGTTTCAGAGGAGTAGTCGCTACAAGTTTTCTTTATATACTCTATGTAAACAAAGCTGGCGGCCATGTTTAATGTCAAATCAAAATAATTTTTGACAAGGATCAACATCATGTCATACTGATCATTTTAGAAAAAGTCCCATATCAATATCACTTATAGTTTTCAAGAAGTAGTCGCTACAAACTTGTTTTTTTGAAAAACTATTTTTAGCCGTGGTGGCCATCTTGAAGTTTAGGCCGACCTGAAGTTTTGCTAGGATCAATTAGACATCAAGAGCAACATTTGTGTGAAGTTTCATGAAAATCCGTCAAGTAGTTTCAGAGGAGTAGTCGCTACAACTTTTTTGGTGGCCATCTTGGATTTCACATCAACATGAATTTTTGCTAGGCTAGCAACTAGAATTCATGGGCAACATTTCTGTAAAGTTTCATGAAAATCCATTCAGTAGTTTCAGGGGAGTAGTCACTACACGCTACAAAAAAAGGTTTACGGACGGACAGACGGACGACGGACACCGCACCACGGCATAAGCTCTGCTGATCTCTGATCAGTAAAGCTAAAAATGGATATAAGTCACATTTTGTATGAAGTTAAGGTACAGGTAAGTTTGTGGGATATTGCTACAATAGAGAAATAAGACAATAAAACATATTGTGAGGAAAGTATGATGATGGCGAATAAAATATGGAACATACATACATACACTGTGCTTAAGAATAATAAGAGGTCAATGACCTTGAAGCTCTACTGATTGATTTTGATAGCCAGATTAGCGATGGGAAGTATGTTGTAGGATGAGCGTAGGTGTTATACTTTCGGAAAATCTTGCAGAAACTTTTTTTTAATTTTTGATTTACAACCCGCTCACTTCATTGTTTCTGAAAAGCAAATACAAATGAAATCAACATCCCCAACTTTTTATCTTGCCCGCCTGTGTGTCAGTTTGCTTGCACTATCAAAAAAAAGTACAGTTTTCAAACAGATCATTCAGGCCGTTAAATCGTTAATAGTGTTATGTCACTTTAGCATGTACTTAGTCAGCATTGTCCGATGATGGGGTCAATGGCATTTGAGTTGAACTGCCTCAATGGTTGCTAGGCAACAAAACATTGAAGAGATGCAGATTATGGATATTAAATCAATGAGCGGTTTAGCACAGTGGTAAGGATTGGTATGGGAGGGGGAGGAGAGGTGTATGTATTTGGTGTGTAATTTCACGGAATATGAAGATGTAAATTGGGGAGTGGTGGGCAGTAGAGGCAATCGGAATAAATCTGAGGTGTTTTCCGAATGGATATATTTGACATAAAATATTGTGCACCAGTCCATATTGTAGGTGGGTGGGGGTGTAAGTGGGGTCTCATAAAAGATAACAGCAACAGATTAATTGTAATGGAAATACTTTTTACGATATGTGGTTGGGGGTGGTTAGAGTGTGTGTGTGTGGGTGGGTGGGGGGGGACATAGATCTAGATATGGATCCATAACATTTTCACGCATCAATTAGACATCAAGAGCAACATTCGTGCGAAGTTTCATGAAAATCCGTCAAGTAAGTTTCAGAGAAGTAGTCGCTACAAGTTTTCATTTTATATAACTCTATGTAAACAAAGATGGTCGCTGGCAGCCATGTTTAACGTCGAATCAAAATAATTTTCAACAAGGTTCAACAACATGTCCTACTGATCATTTTAGGAAAAGATGCATTTCAATATCCCTTATAGTTTTCAAGAAGTAGTCGCTACAAACTTGTTTTTTGAAAAATTATTTTTAGCCGTGGCGGCCATCTTGAATTTCCGGCCGACCTGAAAGTTTGCTAGGATCAATTAGACATCAAGAGCAACACTCCTGTGAAGTTTCATGTAAATCCGTCAAGCAGTTTCAGAGGAGTAGTCGCTACAAGTTTTCATTATATAACTCTCTGTAAACAAAGATGGCCGCTGGTGGCCATGTTTAACGTCGCATCAAAATAATTTTCATCACGTCATGCTGATCATTTTAGAATACGTCCCATATCAATATCACTTATAGTTTTCAAGAAGTAGTCGCTACAAATTTGTTTTATAAAAATCTATTTTTAGCTGTGGCCGCCATCTTGAATTTCCGGCTGACCTGAAATTTTGCTAGGATCAATTAGACATCAGGAGCAACAATCCTGTGAAGTTTCATGAAAATCCGTCGAGTACTTTCAGATGAGTACTATATACAAATTTTTACTATATAACTCTATGTAAACAAAGATGGTCGTGGCAGCCATGTTTAATGTAGAATCAAATTAGAATGATCACTGAAAGTGATTAATACCCCCACAATACCGCCTTGTCACATAAACATGGCAACCACAAGAAAACAATGGTCTAGTTTAAACATATTTATTTACAATAAATGTACATGGAAATGGGGTCGGGCCACAAGTTATTACAACATTAGATAGAAATCCGGCCCTCCCGCTACAAAATATTCAAACAATTTAGACAATGGCAAACAAATTATTTAAACTACAAAATATGAAATAAACAGGAAAAAAAATAATGAGAGAGAGAGAGAGGGGAGAGGAGAGGAGAGGAGAGGAAAGGAGAGGAGAGAGAGAGAGTTTTCAATATTGTTAGTGATCAGGGAAGAAGACTAACAAAAATTTGCGTGTTACAGCGTTCAAGTCAAAGATGTATAAGTGTAATAAAAAGAGACATGGTCATGAAGAGGATGCATTATAAATTGTTTAAATTTAATACAAACCCAAATAAGCAGGTTCCTCAGAATTGATTAGCATTTTTTGGCAAATTCTAAGTTGAAAAGGGGCCATAACTCCGTCAAAAATTAGTGGTTTGTACCCAAAGCCGAACTTGACTTGTATTTATGGTGTTATACCCGTGTACCAAATATTATTTAAATCCATCGACCCTTTCATGAGAAATCGTCCAGACACCGTTTTTTGGGCAAATTCTAAGTTGAAAAGGGGCCATAACTCCATCAAAAATTGGTGGTTTGTAACCAAACTCAAACTTGACCTGTATTTTATGGTCTTAAACCCGTGTACCAAAAATTATTAAAATCCGTTGACCCTTTCATGAGTTATCGTCCGGACACCGTTTTTTGGGCAAATTCTAAGTTGAAAAGGGGCCATAACTCCGTCAAAAATTAGTGGTTTGTACCCAAAGCCGAACTTGACTTGTATTTATGGTGTTATACCCGTGTACCAAATATTATTTAAATCCATCGACCCTTTCATGAGAAATCGTCCAGACACCGTTTTTTGGGCAAATTCTAAGTTGAAAAGGGGCCATAACTCCATCAAAAATTGGTGGTTTGTAACCAAACTCAAACTTGACCTGTATTTTATGGTCTTAAACCCGTGTACCAAAAATTATTTAAATCCGTTGACCCTTTCATGAGTTATCGTCCGGACACCGTTTTTTGGGCAAATTCCAAGTTGAAAAGGGGCCACAACTCTGTCAAAAATTAGTGGTTTGTAACCAAAGTCAAACCTAACCTGTATTTTATGGTGTTATACCCGTGTACCAAAATTTATTTTAATCCGTTGACCCTTTCATGAGTTATCGTCCGGACACCGTTTTTTGGGCAAATTCTAAGTTGAAAAGGGGCCATAACTCCGTCAAAAATTGGTGGTTTGTAACCAAAGTCGAACTTGACTTGTATTTTATGGTGTTATACTCGTGTACCAAATATTATTTAAATCCATCAACCTTTTCATGAGTTATTGTCCGGAAACCAACAGACCGACGGACAGACCGACAGACGGACAGACGGACGGACGAACAAGCTCACTCCTATATACCCCACCTAAACTTTGTTTGTGGGGGGTATAAATAATTTTCATCATGTCATGCTGATCATTTTAGAATATGTCCCATATCAATATCACTTATAGTTTTCAAGAAGTAGTCGCTACAAATTTGTTTTATAAAAATCTAGTTTTAGACGTGGTGGCCATCTTGAATTTCCACCCTGCCTAAAGTTTTTGCTAGGATCAACTAGACATCTAGAGCAACATTCCTGTAAAGTTTCAAGAAAATGCGTCAAGTAGCTTCAGAGGAGTAGTCGCTACAACTTTTTATTGTATAAATCCATGAAAACAAAGATGGCCGCTTGCGGCCATGTTTAATGTCCAATCAAAATACTTTTTGAAAAGGATCAATATCATCTCATGCTGATCATTTTAGAAAAGTCCCATATCAATATCATTTATAGTTTTCAACAAGTAGTCACTACAAACGTGTTCTTTAAAAATCTATTTTTAGCTGTGGCGGCCATTTTGAATTTCCGGCCGACCTGAAATTTTGCTAGGATCAATTAGACATCAGGAGCAACATTCCTGTGAAGTTTCATGAAAATCCGTTAAATAGTTTCAGAGGAGTAGTCCCTACAATTTTTTACTATATATAACGCTATATAAACAAAGATGGCAGCTGGCGGCCATGTTTAATGTCGATTCAAAATAATTTTAGACAAGGATCAACATCATGTCATGCTGATCATTTTAGAATATGTCCCATATCAATATCACTTATAGTTTTCAACAAGTAGTCACTACAAACTTGTTTTTTTTTTAAATCTATTTTTAGCCGTGGTGGCCATCTTGAATTTCCGGCCAACCTGAAATTGTGCTAGGATCAACTAGACATCAAGAACAACATTCCTGTGAAGTTTCATGAAAATCCATCAAGTAGTTTCAGAGAAGTAGTCGCTACAACTTTTTACTATATAACTCTATGTAAACAAAGATGGCTGTGGCAGCCATTTTTAATGTCCAATCAAAATGTTTTTCGAAAAGGATCAATATCATCTCATGCTGATCATTTTAAAAAAGTCCCATATCAATATCATTTATAGTTTTCAACAAGTAGTCACTACAAACGTGTTCTTTAAAAATCTATTTTTAGCTGTGGTGGCCATTTTGAATTTCCGGCCAACCTGAAATTTTGCTAGGATCAATTAGACATCAGGAGCAACATTCCTGTGAAGTTTCATGAAAATTCATTAAATAGTTTCAGAGGGGTAGTCCCTACAATTTTTACTACATATAACTCTATATAAACAAAGATGGCAGCTGGCGGCCATGTTTAATGTCTATTCAAAATAAATTTAGACAAGGATCAACATCATGTCATGCTGATCATTTTAGAATATGTCCCATATCAATATCACTAATAGTTTTCAACAAGTAGTCACTACAAACTTGTTTTTTTTTAAATCTATTTTTAGCCGTGGTGGCCATCTTGAATTTCCGGCCAACCTGAAATTGTGCTAGGATCAACTAGACATCAAGAGCAATATTCCTGTGAAGTTTCATAAAAATCCATTAAGTAGTTTCAGAGAAGTAGTCGCTACAACTTTTTACTATATAACTCTATGTAAACAAAGATGGCCGCTGGCAGCCATGTTTAAAGTCGAATCAAAACGATTTTCAAAAAGGACCAACATCATGTCATGCTGATCATTTTAGAATAGTCCCATATCAATGTCACTTACAGTTTTCAAGAAGTAGTCGCTACAAACTTGCTTTTTAAAAATCTATTTTTAGTTTAGCTTTGGCGGCCATCTTGGATTTCACATCAACATGAATTTTTGCTAGGATCAACTAGACATCATAGGCAATATTTCTGTAATGTTTAATGAAAATCCATTTAGTAGTTTCAGAGGAGTAGTTGCCGCAAAAAAAAGTTGACGGACGGACGGACGACTGACACGGCACCACGGCATAAGCTCTGCTGATCAGTAGAGCTAAAAACAATGGAGTTTACCATTTGCTGGGATGACATTAAAGTAAAATGCCATCCTATAAAAAAATTTAAAAAAATCGAAAAACAAACAAACATCAAAGGACTGAAGGTCCTGAGAGTCGCCAAGATTGAACAGTGTCTGTCTTCTTCGTGAGGTTGAAGGTTATGTTAAATTTTACAGGTGTGGCATATTAAAATGAAATGTTGCTGCTTAGAACATGAGATGTTCTTTGTACTGGAGTAAGCAAGCTGAATTGATACATGCGTTGTAAGGTACTTGTGAAGAATCTGTGTCTGTATTGGTTCAACCCAGCAAAGCATGGTTAGGTTAACTGACTGGCGTACATAGCGGAAATACTGTTGATAAATTAGACACTCGCGCATTTGTTCAAAGGAAATAAAACAGATCGATTGACCTGCTGGTTTTATTGAATTGAATTGGGTTTTAAGGCGCACCAACACATGAAAGGTTATATGGCGCCTAACAGGAATGAACATGCCTTGCTCATCCTCCATGTACATCAAGATAAAATATGAAGAATGGGCCTAGAACCTTCTCACCTGCAGAACTGCAGAGTTGCTGCAAATTCTATTGTAGACATTCCATTTATACTGGAGCCACGTTTAATTGTTTTTCTGCCACTGCTCTAGTGATTTGAGCGCGATAGCACCTGAAACAATGCATGGGTCATGATGAAGACCTTTAATGAGCATGAACAAAATATGATAAAGTGAACATGAATTTGGGGGGGTTTTACCCCTCTGCCTATCCCTCCAACGGGATCTGCAGTGGTGCTATTCTTTGCCCCGAAACCACGCGGGGCCTGCTGGTTTTATGTTCAAGTAGAAAATTGTAAGGCTGTTCATTGTGACAAGATGATATATTCCTGACAGAGAGACTGAATTTAGTGTTTCATCATTATGCCAGCAAGGAAGCATTTTGTCTTTGTATCTATAGACATCAGGGTTGTATGAAAGAAACAGAAATGTAGTTATGTTGTTTAACTTTTTATTTTAATTGCGAGTACTTTGAGCATGCAAATTGTAAGCAGAAATCAATATAACTGGTGGATAAACATATACTGTTAGGCGACTTTTTTTTTTTTCTTGGTTTACGGATCCGCCGACCCCAATTTTCGAGAGACTGGAAAAAAATAAAAATTTGAACATCTGTGTTTTTTTCACCGCCGGCCGCATTAAAAAATAATTGAATTGGTGAAACAATTTTCTAGTATACAATAATACCACGTCAAACAACAGCATATATCTATCAAAACATCGAAATTTCGAACGCAAACGACGCGCTATCACTATCCGCCATTTCCTTGTATGAGGAACATAGAGTAGTCTCCCTTGCACCAAGGTAACTTGATTTCAACACATCCGGGCACTCCATCCGGGCGTGAATACAGAAATTTCATCATTGGGAATATTAAAAGAATATTCAACGATTTAAATACATGTTGTGTTGTCTTCTGTCTTTGTGTTGTATAAAATTATGGTTTTATATGAGAAACATGGTCACCATGTTTGAAATTTGTACTTAGAAACAGATTTAATTTTTTTTTTTTCTCCGACCGAGGGTAAAAATCTGTAAACCAAAACAAAATAATTGTTTGGCTGAATTTTTTTCCCCCCCTTTCCAACGTTATCCGTAAACCAAGAAAAAAAAAATGTGGCCTTCTTCTTCTTTTTACCGTAATGCAAAGATTGCTGTGTGTCCCTTTAAACTATTTGATTTGTTTACATTGTTGTTGTTGGGAGTAGAAATGAGCACTTCTTGACAAATTCTTTTCATCAACTTGTGTATTTATTTGTAGTAGATGCTATTCTATTTATTTCTCAAAGTACTAGGCACAATAATTACAATATTTACGGACATTTAGTTCCCATTTGACAGTAAAGATCATTATCTAGGTCACGCTGTAGGCAACGCATGAGCGGCATGTTTAGCTTACTGGTTTAGAAATTGGGGCGGAAAATGTGTTAATTGATTGCTTATTTTTCATCAATGATTGTACATTTTCAAATTAATTGGTCTGAATGAATGGATAATTATCGAGTTTCTGCTGCACTATCGAATGAAATGAATTAATATTAATGAGATGTTCGACATCCGGGTAACTACGCTATTGAAACTTTCCATTCATAAAATATTTATGTGTGTATTACTGCGCATAGTATTTCAGTACATTTGCAAAAAAGACAAGTATATACTGTATACAATTACAATTATTCACAATCAGTAGTTATATTATTCGGTATATATAACATTCATGTCAGTGACCTTATCAAACTGTTATACATGAGGCAGTTAAAGGAACTACATTCTCGAAGTGCATTCTCGAAGTGCGTAAAGATCCTCATCCAAAAACTTGTGTATTACTGCGCATAGTATTTCAGTACATTTACAAAAAAGACATGTTTATAATGTATACAATTACAATTATTTCATTATTTCACAATCAGTAGTATTCATAATGTTCATTTCAGTCACCTTATCAAATTAAGTTTCACTTGAGGCATTTAAAGGAACTACAGTTTCGAACTGCGTAAAGCCAATTCGTAACTAAAATTATTGAGCAGAAACCATTTTCTATTTTTAGTAACAGTGACCTTGACCTTAACACAGTGACACCAAATGCAATCCCAAGCTTTCTGTTCATATAAGCTACCTACCCATAAAGTTTCATTCCAATACCTCATTCCTAACTAAAGTTACTGAGCTGAAACCATTTTTCTACTTTTAGTAACAGTGTATTTTTTACAATTTCTGTTGGCATAGCAACCACCATTTTTGACATATCAATAAAACAAAATTATTTGCACAGAAGGGCGGAGGGGGTGGAGGGGCAAACCTAAAGTCCCCTCCTGTGACACACCAGTATGGGACTAATAAATATCACTTTCTGACTTTGATTCAATGGAATACACAACCTTTAATATTCACTTACTTTGATTCAATGGAATACACAACCTTTAATATTCGCTTACTTTGATTCAATGGAATACACAACCTTTAATATTCACTTACTTTGATTCAATGGAATACACAACCTTTAATATTCACTTACTTTGATTCAATGGAATACACAACCTTTAATATTCACTTACTTTGATTCAATGGAGTACACAACCTTTAATATTCACTTACTTTGATTCAATGGAGTACACAACCTTTAATATTCACTTACTTTGATTCAATGGAATACACAACCTTTAATATTCACTTACTTTGATTCAATGGAATACACAACCTTTAATATTCACTTACTTTGATTCAATGGAGTACACAACCTTTAATATTCACTTACTTTGATTCAATGGAATACACAACCTTTAATATTCACTTACTTTGATTCAATGGAGTACACAACCTTTAATATTCACTTACTTTGATTCAATGGAGTACACAACCTTTAATATTCACTTACTTTGATTCAATGGAGTACACAACCTTTAATATTCACTTACTTTGATTCAATGGAATACACAACCTTTAATATTCACTTACTTTGATTCAATGGAGTACACAACCTTTAATATTCACTTACTTTGATTCAATGGAGTACACAACCTTTAATATTCACTTACTTTGATTCAATGGAGTACACAACCTTTAATATTCACTTACTTTGATTCAATGGAGTACACAACCTTTAATATTCACTTACTTTGATTCAATGGAATACACAACCTTTAATATTCACTTACTTTGATTCAATGGAGTACACAACCTTTAATATTCACTTACTTTGATTCAATGGAGTACACAACCTTAAATATTCACTTACTTTGATTCAATGGAGTACACAACCTTTAATATTCACTTACTTTGATTCAATGGAATACACAACCTTTAATATTCACTTACTTTGATTCAATGGAATACACAACCTTTAATATTCACTTACTTTGATTCAATGGAGTACACAACCTTTAATATTCACTTACTTTGATTCAATGGAATACACAACCTTTAATATTCACTTACTTTGATTCAATGGAATACACAACCTTTAATATTCACTTACTTTGATTCAATGGAGTACACAACCTTTAATATTCACTAACTTTGATTCAATGGAGTACACAACCTTTAATATTCACTTACTTTGATTCAATGGAGTACACAACCTTTAATATTCACTTACTTTGATTCAATGGAATACACAACCTTTAATATTCACTTACTTTGATTCAATGGAGTACACAACCTTTAATATTCACTTACTTTGATTCAATGGAATACACAACCTTTAATATTCACTTACTTTGATTCAATGGAGTACACAACCTTTAATATTCACTTACTTTGATTCAATGGAATACACAACCTTTAATATTCACTTACTTTGATTCAATGGAGTACACAACCTTTAATATTCACTTACTTTGATTCAATGGAATACACAACCTTTAATATTCACTTACTTTGATTCAATGGAGTACACAACCTTTAATATTCACTTACTTTGATTCAATGGAATACACAACCTTTAATATTTGATTCAATGGAGTACACAACCTTTAATATTCACTTACTTTGATTCAATGGAATACACAACCTTTAATATTCACTTACTTTGATTCAATGGAGTACACAACCTTTAATATTCACTTACTTTGATTCAATGGAATACACAACCTTTAATATTTACTTACTTTGATTCAATGGAATACACAACCTTTAATATTCACTTACTTTGATTCAATGGAATACACAACCTTTAATATTCACTTACTTTGATTCAATGGAGTACACAACCTTTAATATTCACTTACTTTGATTCAATGGAGTACACAACCTTTAATATTCACTTACTTTGATTCAATGGAATACACAACCTTTAATATTCACTTACTTTGATTCAATGGAGTACACAACCTTTAATATTCACTTACTTTGATTCAATGGAGTACACAACCTTTAATATTCACTAACTTTGATTCAATGGAGTACACAACCTTTAATATTCACTTACTTTGATTCAATGGAGTACACAACCTTTAATATTCACTTACTTTGATTCAATGGAATACACAACCTTTAATATTCACTTACTTTGATTCAATGGAGTACACAACCTTTAATATTCACTTACTTTGATTCAATGGAATACACAACCTTTAATATTCACTTACTTTGATTCAATGGAGTACACAACCTTTAATATTCACTTACTTTGATTCAATGGAATACACAACCTTTAATATTCACTTACTTTGATTCAATGGAGTACACAACCTTTAATATTCACTTACTTTGATTCAATGGAATACACAACCTTTAATATTCACTTACTTTGATTCAATGGAGTACACAACCTTTAATATTCACTTACTTTGATTCAATGGAATACACAACCTTTAATATTTACTTACTTTGATTCAATGGAATACACAACCTTTAATATTCACTTACTTTGATTCAATGGAATACACAACCTTTAATATTCACTTACTTTGATTCAATGGAGTACACAACCTTTAATATTCACTTACTTTGATTCAATGGAGTACACAACCTTTAATATTCACTTACTTTGATTCAATGGAATACACAACCTTTAATATTCACTTACTTTGATTCAATGGAGTACACAACCTTTAATATTCACTTACTTTGATTCAATGGAATACACAACCTTTAATATTTACTTACTTTGATTCAATGGAATACACAACCTTTAATATTCACTTACTTTGATTCAATGGAATACACAACCTTTAATATTCACTTACTTTGATTCAATGGAGTACACAACCTTTAATATTCACTTACTTTGATTCAATGGAGTACACAACCTTTAATATTCACTTACTTTGATTCAATGGAATACACAACCTTTAATATTCACTTACTTTGATTCAATGGAGTACACAACCTTTAATATTCACTTACTTTGATTCAATGGAATACACAACCTTTAATATTTACTTACTTTGATTCAATGGAGTACACAACCTTTAATATTCACTTACTTTGATTCAATGGAGTACACAACCTTTAATATTCACTTACTTTGATTCAATGGAATACACATTTTACCTTTAATATTCACTTACTTTGATTCAATGGAGTACACAACCTTTAATATTCACTTACTTTGATTCAATGGAGTACACAACCTTTAATATTCACTTACTTTGATTCAATGGAATACACAACCTTTAATATTCACTTACTTTGATTCAATGGAGTACACAACCTTTAATATTCACTTACTTTGATTCAATGGAGTACACAACCTTTATTATTATATAACCTATAAATAGACGCGTTTTCATTGGCTAAAAAGTAATTTTTTAGAAAAAATATCTAGCGATATTGACCTGTTTTTTTCTGATATTGACCAGTTTTATAAATAGTAACAGGGGAAGACCGGGGAATCCCACGAGCCGCCTATTAATATCATTTGCCTTTATCCGTACGCTACGGAATTTTCCGAGGCGCGTTCCGATGACCACGGAAACTTCCGAAGCTCGTTCGGTACCAAAAAATAATATATAAATAATATGGTGACATATATAAAAAACAATATGATAAATTGAGGGTTATATAATAAAACAGTTATGGACTTTTCAGCTGTTATACATGATGTTGATATGCACCAAAAAAACATTATTGACCTCGGCTATCGCCTCGGTCAATAATGATTTTTTTGGTGCATATCACATCATGTATAACAGCTGAAAAGTCCATAATTGTATAATATTTACTTACTTTGATTCAATGGAATACACAACCTTTAATATTTACTTACTTTGATTCAATGGAATACACAACCTTTAATATTTACTTACTTTGATTCTAATTCTTCTAATTCTTCTTGCTGTAAAAATAAGAGTTTGCATAAAAAGTATAATTTCAATTATCACATTTGGTTATCACCAATAATTTTAAAACAAATCAAGATAGATTACAAGACCAAATTCTGTTTTGTTTCTCTGATGGAAACATTTATCCCATATAGAACATGTTTTATTGTAAAGTTTTCAGAACACCAAGATTCTGCATTTTTCCTCTGATCCATACAGAACATGTTTCACTTAGTAAAGTTTTCAGAACACCAACAACAAATAGTTAATACTTTTATCATATCATCCCTTATTTGCAAACAGTTTTAACAATATTTTTTTATACTAATTTTTAGTAAGGCCATATAAAATTAATTCCCAGTTTATCATCCCCGCCCGCCCCGAATATTTTATGCCGCCTCGACAATTTTTATTTTGTCCGAAAAAAAAAAAAAAAAAAATAAAAATAAATAAAAAAAATTAAAAAATAAATAAATAAAAAAGAATTTGACTGTGAAAGAGTCATCTTTCCATGACGGAAAATGCGTTGATATTTAGCCCGAACCGGAAATACCGGAAATACATTTTGTAAACAAATCGGACGTCGAGCAATAAGAAGTAAGTTATATTGAGAACTTCAACTTTTAAAACTCACATACATGGTAGTTTATATCATTATAAATACAAATGAGCCGCAACACACGAAAACGTCCCTACGGATGTTTAGACGACAACGTCATAACGTAACAATTTATGACGTCGGCCGGTAATCAATTAATTACTAATCAAATTTCTCGTCACTTCTGTGTCCTACCTAATTATTATATCATAGGGAATATGTTTCTTAATATAAATAGTTGATGCTATAGAGAATGGTAATTGTTTATGTGTTTTGTTGTTATTTAATCAACGACGTCGTCCAAGACGCCGACGTCAACGTCAAAATTAATGGTGAGTACAATCTTTAATTTTCAAATTGAGATAAAATCATTTTTAATTAAGATACCAACATAAAATAAAGAGATTTTTAAAGAGAAAATCACTGTGTTTCATAAACATCAAAAAACATAAAATGTGAAAATTTTGTCTGAAGGGTCGTTTTCGCGTGTTTTGGCTCAAATGTATGCTATAGCAGTGACAATTGGTAATAAAGAGAGTGTTCAAAACATAATACTTCTGGTTATTAATATTTTTGTGATGTTTGATGTCATCTCAGGAAAATAAAAAATAAAAAATGAAATTGCACCCCCCGCCCCAATTTTTTCCAAAATTTGGATGATAAACTGGGAATTAATTTGATATGGCCTAAGTTACTATGTCATTTGTTTATTTTTCATCAGTTTTTGTGCAAAATATGACCTATTTATTTTCATTTATTCACCCAGTTGTAATGAACATCAAATAAAACAAATTAAAAGAGAACACTATGTATTAAATGAGTCAAGAATATAAAACAAACTGAATGAATGGTGTTTAATAACCCTTTAACAGCTTATAATTAGGTCATGAAATGGGGAATTGTGATGGGCAAAAAACGCAGATGAAGATTATTACTGAATATCATGTTCTCAATCCCCATTTAGTTCAAAACCATGGTATTATGATATACAGGTGCCTATGACAATGTGTGACATGATGCATACATATATGGTATATAGGTGCCTATGACAATATGTGACATGATGCATACATATATGGTATATAGGTGCCTATGGCATGTGTGTCATGATGCATACAAATATGGTATATAGGTGCCTATGACAATGTGTGACATGATGCATACATATATGGTATATAGGTGTCTACGCCATGTGTGACATGATGCATACATATATGGTATATAGAGATGCCTATGACAATGTGTGACATGATGCATATATATATGGTATACAGGTGTCTATGGCATGTGTGACATGATGCATATATATATGGTATATAGGTGCCTATGACAATGCGTGACATGATGCATATATATATGGTATATATGTGCCTATGACAATGTGTGACATGATGCATACATATATGGTATATAGGTGTCTACAGCATGTGTGACATGATGCATATATATGGTATATAGGTGCCTATGACAATGTGTGACATGATGCATACATATATGGTATATAGGTGTCTACAGCATGTGTGACATGATGCATACATCATAGGTGCCTATGACAACGTGTGACATGAATGAATGAATGAATGAATGAATGGTGTTTTACGGCACGTCGACACATAAATAGGTCATATTGTGCGCAAAAATTGATGAAAAAAGAAGAAATGAAGTATATTTAAAAATTAGTGTAAATATATAAAGATAAAACTATTAAAAAATAAGGGATGATAAGGTGTAATATAAACTAAATATGTAAATCAAAAAATGCCCGTCAACGGGTATATAAACAAGTAAATATATATAAGAACACATTATAAACAGTCTATTAAATCATTTTAGAATTATTTTATCATTAGAATTTTGTGTTTCTGGGTTTCAAGAACCTCACTACTCAATGTCCAGTAAAACCTCAGTGTGTTCTGAGAATACAATGAGCTTTCAATTAACTGGTTTCATTGGTCCAATTTTTATAAGTGAACCAATCAGAATGCTTCATTCATAATTTCCTTTGGTTGCTTCTATCATGACATCACTTTCTGGTATCATGACATCACACCCTGGATAATTATGACATCACGTCATGCTATTATGACATCACATCATGCTATTATGATGCAGCTCAATGTGTTCTCAGAACACAATGAGCCTTTTAATTGCTGTGAGCAACAGATTAAGAATATTTGTATCACTCAATGAGTAATGAGTTTCTTGAAATCAAGAATCACAGAATTCTAAAGATAAAATAATTCTAAAATGATTTAATAGACTGTTTATAATGATTTATATAGTCTGATCTCTTTTAGGAAATCTAAAACAAGACTAAAATCTACAGTATCAAACAACTCTTTCATAGTATTAACATTGTAGTACCTTTGACGCATAGGATCAAAGTCTACACATTCCAATAAGATGTGTTTGACCGTTAACGGTGCAAAGCAGGGTATACATTCTGGTAATTGCTCACCTTGTAATAAATATGAATGAGTATAACGTGTATGCCCTATCCTGCACCGGGCTAGGACAACTTCCTCTCGACGAATGGGTCTACTAGAAGAACGCCATTCTCCGAGTAACGGTTTAATTGAATGGAGTTTATTGTTAACTGACAAATCCCAAGCGGTTTGCCAAGAGTTACGAATATATGTGTTAATACAACTTTTAAAATCAGTATAAGGTAATTTGGTATTAGATATATGTAAATCTAATGCTGCCTTAGCAGCACTATCAGCTCTATCATTACCACGTATTCCTACATGGCTTGGAAGCCAGCAGAAAATAATAACATTATCAATTATAAGAGAATTGTACTTTTCTAAAAGTTGAAGCACAACTGGGTTATCATGTTTCATATTACCCAGTGCTTGATGCATACATATATGGTATATAGGTGCCTATGACAATGTGTGACATGATGCATAGATATATGGTATATAGGTGCCTATGACAATGTGTGACATGATGCATACATATATGGTATATAGGTGCCTATGGCATGTGTGACATGATGCATACATATATGGTATATAGGTGCCTATGACAATGTGTGACATGATGCATACATATATGGTATATAGGTGCCTATGACAATGTCTGACATGATGCATATATATATGGTATATAGGTGCCTATGGCATGTGTGATATGATGCATATATATCGTATAAAGGTGCCTATGACAATGTGTGATATGATGCATATAAATCGTATAAAGGTGCCTACGACAATGTGTGACATGATGCATACATATATGGTATACAGGTGCCTATGGCATGTGTGACATGATGCATATATATATATAGTATATAGGTGCCTATGACAATGTGTGACATGATGCATATATACGGTATATTGGTGCCTGTGACAATGTGTGATATGATGCATATATATTGTATAAAGGTGCCTAGGACAATGTGTGACATGATGCATACATATATGGTATACAGGTGCCTATGGCATGTGTGACATGATGCATATATATATGGTATATAGGTGCTTATGACAATGTGTGACATGATGCATATATACGGTATATAGTTGCCTGTGACAATGTGTGATATGATGCATATATATGGTATACAGGTGCCTATGACAATGTGTGACATGATGCATATATAAATGGTATATAGAGGTGCCTATGACAATGTGTGACATGATGCATCTATATATGGTATATAGGTGACTATGACAATGTGTGACATGATGTATATATATGGTATATAGGTGACTATGACAATGTGTGACACGATACATATATCTATGATATATAGGTGCCCTGACACAAACATATTTAACTTATTTTTATATGTACATGCACAAAAAATATGATTTATGTACACATATATATTACAGTTCTTAAATTTCACATAAATAATCATAAACAAGAGGAAAGGCTCTCCTGAAGATCTGAGCAGCTAGTAGTCTAGGAACAGTATCATGACTTTTAATATGTTTGTCATTATTTGAAGGAATAGTGTTTGTTAATTATTAAACAATACAAAAAAAAATTGTGGTCATGTTTAGAGCAGGCATGTTCAAGTCCAAGCAGCTCTTACAGTTGTCAGAGTAAAAACATGAAGTTAAGGTCCTCTATCAGTATCACTTCTAGTTTCGGAGAAATAGTTGCTATAAACTTCTTTTTTTTTAAATCTAATTTTAGCTTTGATGGCCATCTTGGATTTCACATGAACCTGAATCTTTGCTAGGATCAATTAGAACTTACGGGCAACATTCCTGTGAAAATCCATCCAATAGTTTCAGAGGAGTAGTCGCCACAAAAAAAAAGTTTACAGACGGACGGACAGATGGCCAGCCTGCCGGACTTCGGACGCCACGCCATGGCATAAGCTCTGCTGATCTTTGATCATAGAGCTAAAAACACAGCAAAAGGTAATCTCTATAATTATGTCAGCTATAATAGTAACTAAACATGCCACAAACACAATGCTAACAATTGCAATAACCAACTATGCATAAACACACAGTTCTGATTATATCACAGTTGTGACTAAGAATCTTAGAAGTAATACCTTAGTTTTTAAGTTAGACTTAAGTTCTTCTAATTCTTTTGACATCTTGGTGTTTTGGTCACGCATGTGTCCAACTATAATCTGAAATAGATGAAGTCATGCAGTATCCAAAATGGTAAACTTGAGCATAGTTTAATAATGCAGAATCCTTAAAGGAATTGAATTGAATGTTGTTTAACGGCTCATCAACACAGTATAGGTTATTTAGAGCCGCCCCAGAGAGAGGGGAAGGATACATAGGAATCCGGGAACCTGCCCTACTCTTATTATCGAATAGATTCCTATGGTTCTTAATCGTGCTCGGAGGATAGACCGATACACGGGACAGCCCGGTTTACGTCCCCATCCGACGGACGAGGCTAAGGTAAAGTGTCTTGCCCAAGAACACACCGACGGAACTCAGTGGCACCACGGAGGATTGAACCCGGGGCCTCCGGTTACAAATCCGCCGCGCTACCGACTGCGCCACGCCAGCCACTTCCTTAAAGGAAATGTAGGCATATAATTTATTGAAACTAGACCTATTTTTGAGAGTTCTAAAAACCTTGGAGAGGAGTGAAAGAATTATCAAAATTGGGATGACAAAGATTTTTTATGACATGATCATATGGACATTCTTTTGAAACAGATATGGAAGGCCTCGTTTGAGAGCTATTACATCATAGTTCTAAATTATCATATATGGAATATTTATAAATGCAATATTTTTTCTTATTTATACGAAAGAAAATCACAGCAACTGTATGAAAAATAAGTGTACAGGGTAGACTTTGTTCACTTCATTGGCCTTTGATAGCCATATAAGGCATCATATAAGGCATCATATGGCTATCTCTGGCCAATATCACGAAGAGGCACACCTACCCCAGTTAATAACCTCTTATTAAGAGACGCGATGCGAAGGACACAAATGTATCATAAGATGGGACGCGACGAGACGTTTCAGACATCATGATTCCTATATAACCCCAACTTCATTTTGTGAATACAAGCTTACATACAAAACTTCAAACAGCAGAGGCAGACGACACAGATTACAATCAAGTGGTGACAATACCTCATCAATTGTTCATCAAAAACAGACAAGCTTTAATCATTCAAGTTAGCTTGTCTGACCTTCAGCCAGGAACAGCTAAGAACTTATTTACTGTTCACAGTTTTCAATATAACATGTTCCTTAAAAGCTAGTGCATGTTTGTGCAAACTTTTTCTTTCTTACCTCTTGTTTGGCAATCCCCTGTGACTGCTTTTTAGTATCTTCTAACTCATTCTGTAAGACCTCAAGTCTATTAAATAGTTCCTTATTCTCTTTGCTTAACCTTTCTGTATCCATACTCAACTGATCATACTCTATTGTCTTAGAATCTAACATTGTCTGAGTATCTAACAACTGGTTTTTCTGATCACTAAACTCATCCTTTGCAGTTCTTAGGAGATTAAGGTCACTTTGTAACTCTTGTAGCTCATTCGTTAACTTTATTTCACCTTTAGTGAATTCAAGTTTTTTATTTTCTAGTTCATCTTTTTCTGCAACTACATCATCCATTTCTTGTTTTAGAGATTCAATCTGATTGGTTAAGTCCTTATTTTCCACACTGAGTCTGTCAATAGTTTCCGAAAGGTGACTTGATCTGGCAGATTCCATTTGGAGGGTGCTTAACTCTGATGTCATATTGTCCAGCGTGTCTTGAAATTCATCCTTCTCCTTTTTAATTTGTTCAAACTGAGCCTATTAAAATACACAGTAGATAAAATAAGTGACATGATAGATCCTTAAGCTAAAGACTATTAGAGATTATTTTTAATTTTACCGAAAATCTCATCATTGATGCTCATTGATTTCCTGAAGACATGAGAGAGAGTGTGTGTTTTTTTACTTAATCTTTTTTTTAGAAGATTATCGGCAGAATATTAACTAAACTCTGAAAGAATTAACTGAAAATGATGTTATAGTCAGTGGTATATGGTATACTGTTATATACATGTACTTTCAGCTACTGTACCATAATCAATGCTTCTAGTTTATATTAGTGCTTTTTCATATCAACATTCTGGCAAAGTTCGGTAAAGATTGGATGGAAATGGAATGTGCTAGAGTGCAAACAAAGCAAAATATAGCATGTTTCAATAAATCGAGTGACCATAACTCTAATGTAACTAATCCAATCTTGCAGGTTTTCAAACTTGTCTGAGCTTTCATTAATATCAACAATCTGGCTAAGTGTGGTACATATCAAAGATATCAAATACAACATGTAGGTACTAGAGTGTTCAAAAGGCTGAATATAGCAGTTTTCACTAAAACAAGCCCTGGTGTTACAATTTCTTATAAGGTTTTTCCCTATGTAAGTCTATGTAAAACATGTGACCCCTGGGTGGGACAAATTTTGATTTGACAAACTTGATAGGACAATAAGCTTATTGTACATGCATAATATTAGACCTCTAGCTCATGTAGTTTCAGAAAAGAATTTTTTTTTAAAGAATTTCCTTTATAACTCTGTGTAAAACTGTGGCCCCCTGGGGCGGGTCACAACTCCGGTGTTACTGGTTCAATCCGGTTGGTTTTTGTACTTTCCTGACTTTAATTGATAGCAACAACCTGGCCAAGTTTGTTGAAGATCAGATGAACAAGAGGCCCAAGAGGGCCTGTGGATGCTCTACTGGTTAAAACTGCTCTTATATCAAGGGTTGTCATCATAAAATTCCCATCAGTACTTCTTTTAAAACACTGCAAAAAAAACACCACAAAACAACAACACCCACAACAAAAACTTAAACCCTTGACCCATGTTAACAATTTAAACAAGCGGCCCTAGTTCTTATTTGGTATGGTTATTTAGGGAATCGAGGCACAACAATTGTATAAAATAGGTTTTGACCGCCTGTAGAGGGCCCCTTTATGCAATATAACCATACTAAATTAAAAAAAGATATCCCCGCTACAGGAGAAAGGGCCATAAATCCGCCAAAAATCAGACGGACAACACACCATCCCATAAGCTCTGCTGGCCTTTGGCCAGTAGAGCTAACAAGAGGCCCAAGAGGGCCTGTGGATGCTCTACTGGCTAAAACAGCTCTTTTAGATTTAGATAGATATAGCTAGATATAGCTCTCTTCTCCTATAGATTTAACATAGCTAGATATAGCTCTCTTCTCCCTATAGATTTAACAAAGGAAAATACAATATAGCATTTTTCAACAAATCAAAGGCCATAACTCTGTTATTACTAACAAGATCTAGCTGTTTTTCGAAATTGTCCAAGATTTCATTGATATACCGCGCTTTGCAAAACTAGACATCATACTGAGGCTTCCTGCCAAATTTCGTAGAATTCCAACAAGCCGTTTAAGAGGAGTAGCGCCGACAAGAAATTTAAAATAAAAAATGTCAAAGGGCCTTAACTCCATCAAAAATCAGCAAACTGGAAGAAAAGCATGATATGCACAACTAGACATCTTACCGATGCTTCCTGCCAAGTTTCGTCTAAATTCAACAAGGCATTTAGGATGAGTAGCGCCAACAGGAAATTTTATAGTAAGTGTCAAGTAATTAAAAAGATAATCAAAAAAAAAAAATGAATAAATAATTCAAATCAATCAAAAAAAAAAAAAAGTTAACAAAAATTAAAAAAAAATTAAAAAATTAAAAAAAAATTATAAAAAAAAAAAAAAAATCAAATATTTTTTATTTTTTTTTAATAATTAAAAAACTGTTACCCCCGGGGCACGTCCAAATTTGACACCAGGATCACCATTTGAACAAACTTGGTAGATGACCATTAGCTGATGCTACATGTAATACATGACAACTCTTTGCCATGCGGTTGCAGAGAAGATTTTTTCAGTTTTTGCCTTTACAAGCCTAAGTAAAACTGTGACCCCCAGGGTGGGGCCAAATGTGACCAATGGGTCACCATTTGAACAAACTTGGTAGAGGACCACAAGCTTATAGCAAATGCAAAATATTAAACCTCTGGCTCCTGCAGTTTCAGAGAAGAAGATTTTTTAAGTTTTTCCCTATACATGTCTATGTAAAACATGTGACCCTTGGGGCGGGGCCAAATGTAACCCGAGGGTCACCATTTGAACAAACATGGTAAAGGACCATAAGCTTATAGTAAATGCAAAATATCAAACCTCTGGCAGTTGTAGTTTCCGAGAAGAAGATTTAAAAAAAAAAATCCTATGTAAGTCTATGTAAAACTGTGACCCCCGGGGCGGGGACAAATTTGACCCCAGGGTCACCATTTGAACAAACTTAGTAGAGGACCATAAGCTGATGCTACATGTAATACATGAGAGCTCTGTGCCATGTGGTTTCAAAGAAGAAGATTTTTTTCAGTTTTTCCCTATACAAGCCTATGTAAAACTGTGACCCCCGGGGTGGGGCCAAATGTGACCTCTGGGTCACCATTTGAACAAACTTGGTAAAGGACCACAAGCTTATAGCAAATGCAAAATATTAAACCTCTGGCTCCTGCAGTTTCAGAGAAGAAGATTTTTTAAGTTTTCCCCTATACATGTCTATGTAAAACATGTGACCCTTGGGGCGGGGCCAAATGTTACCCGAGGGACACCATTTGAACAAACTTGGTAAAGGACCATAAGCTTATAGTAAATGCAAAATATCAAACCTCTGGCTGTTGTAGTTTCCGAGAAGAAGATTTAAAAAAAAAAATCCTATATAAGTCTATTTAAAACTGTGACCCCAGGGGCGGGGACAAATTTGACCCAAGGGTCACCATTTGAACAAACTTAGTAGAGGACCATAAGCTGATGCTACATGTAATACATGAGAGCTCTGTGCCTTGTGGTTTCAGAGAAGAAGATTTTTTAAAGTTTTTTCCTATATGTCTATATGAAAAACATGCAAAACCTCAATATACTAACTTTGGACCCCTGGGACACAGCCATTTTTGACCCTGGGGACTTTTTTTGAACAAACTTGATAGTCTAGGCGTTGGCGATCATTTTAAAAGAAAAACTGTTGAAATCTGTCCAGCGGCTCTGGAGAAGAAGATGTTTTAAGGTTTCGACCATATATGGTTAGGGCAGCCATCTTGGATGTAGAGCTGACCTAATTTTAACAAATCTAAAAAGCATTCATCTAAGGATCATCCATGTGAAGTTTGGTCAAAATTAGCCAAGCAGTTTCTGAGAAGAAGTCGTTTGAAGAAAAGTTAACGGACGATGACGGACAACGGACGATGGACGACGGACGGACGACGGACGACGGAAGACGGACAACACACCATCCCATAAACTCTGCTGGCCCTTGGCCAGTAGAGCTAAAAAAATGAAAACAAAATTGAAATTGAAAAAATAAATAAAAAATAAATCAAATTAAAAAAAATAAATTTAAAAACATTTAAAAAACTGTTACCCCCGGGGCGCGTCTAAATTTGACACCAGGATCACCATTTGAACAAACTTGGTAGAGGACCATATGCTGATGCTACATGTAATACATGACCATAAGCTGATAATACATTTACATACTGGTTTTCAAACTTGTCCGAGCTGTCATCGGCAATAGCAATCTGGTAAAGTCTGGTACAGATCAGAGAAAAATTAAGGCCCTATCGTCTTATCGAGGCAAAATATAGCATTTTTAACTAAATCAAGGGCCATAACGATATGGCTGGTTTTCGAACTTGTCCAAGTTTTCATTGATATTAACAATCTGATAAAGTTTGGTAAAGATCAGATGAAAAATGAAGGCCCTATCGTCTTAACGAGACAAAAGTTAACGACTGACAACGGATGGAGGGACAATGGACGACGGACGGATGACAGACGGACGGACGACAGACAACTCGCCGTCCAATAAGCTCTACTTGCCCTTGGCCAGTAGAGCTAAAAATCATCGGCCATAACTCTGGTGTTACTTGTCTGATTTTGATGGTCTTTGGATATGTGAGAGCTATCATTAATATCAACATTCTGCCAAGTTTGGAAAAGATTGGCTTGTAAATGAAGCCACTATAATCTTAATAAGAGAAATTGTGGTATATTTAGCTTAATCAAGGGCCATAACTCCGGTGTTACTGGTCTGCTTTGGATGGTTTTCAAATGTGTTTGAGCCTTCATTAATACCAACAATCTGATACAGCTTTGTGCTATTACTTGGTGGAAAACATTGAAGGGACATGTAGCAATATTCAAGCCTGTTTTTTCTTATGTGCATGAAGTATGTTGTTGAATATTGTGTAGTTTAAACTAATGGTAACAGTGATCTACAGTGTCAGTACAAGTAACAGTACAGTGGATCTACACTGTCAGTACATGTAACATTACAGTAGATCTACAGCATCAGAACATGTAACTTTACAGTAGATCTACAGCATCAGTACATGTAACATTACAGTAGATCTACAGCATCAGTACATGTAACTTTACAGTGGATCTACACTGTCAGTACATGTAACATTACAGTAGATCTACAGCATCAGTACATGTAACTTTACAGTAGATCTACAGCATCAGTACATGTAACATTACAGTAGATCTACAGCATCAGTACATGTAACTTTACAGTGGATCTACACTGTCAGTACATGTAACATTACAGTAGATCTACAGCATTAGTACATGTAACAGTACAGTGGATCTACACTGTCAGTACATGTAACATTACAGTAGATCTACAGCATCAGTACATGTAACATTACAGGACATATACAGCATCAGTATATGTAACATTACAGTAGATCTACAGCATCAGTACATGTAACAGTACAGTGGATCTACACTGTCAGTACATGTAACATTACAGTAGATCTACAGCATCAGTACATGTAACATAACAGCAGATCTACAGCATAAGTACATGTAACATTACAGTTGATCTACAGCATCAGTACATGTAACAGTACAGTGGATCTACACTGTCAGTACATGTAACATTACAGTAGATCTACAGCATCAGTACATGTAACATAACAGCACATCTACAGCATCAGTACATGTAACATTACAGTAGATCTACAGCATCAGTACATGTAACAGTACAGTGGATCTACACTGTCAGTACATGTAAATTAACAGTAGATCTACAGCATCAGTACATGTAACAGTACAGTGGATCTACACTGTCAGTACATGTAAATTAACAGTAGATCTACAGCATCAGTACATGTAACAGTACAGTGGATTTACACTATCAGTACATGTAACATAACAGTAGATCTACAGCATCAGTACATGTAACATAACAGTGGATCTACACTGTCAGTACATGTAACATAACAGTAGATCTACAGCATCAGTACATGTAACATTACAGTAGATCTACAGCATCAGTACATGTAACATTACAGTAGATCTTCAGCATCAGTACATGTAACAATACAGTAGATCTACAGCATCAGTACATGTAACAATACAGTAGATCTACAGCATCAGTACATTTAACATTACAGTGGATCTACAGCATCAGTACATGTAACATTACAGTAGATCTACAGCATCAGTACACATAACAGTACAGTGGATCTACAGTGTCTGTACATGTAACCATACAATGGATCTACAACATCAGTACATGTAACATTACAGAAGATCTACAGCATCTGCACATGTACTGTTACAATGGATATACAGCATCAATACATGTAACATTACAGTGGACCAACAGCATCAGTACATGTAACATTACAGTGGACCAACAGCATCAGTACATGTAACATTACAGTGGATATACAGTGTCAGTACAATCATGTAACATTACAGTGGATCTACAGCATCAGTACACATAACATTACAGTGGATCTACAGCATCAGTACACATAACATTACAGTGGATCTACAACATTAGTACACAAAACATTACAGTGGATCTACAACATTAGTACACAAAACATTACAGTGGATCTACAACATTAGTACACAAAACATTACAGTGGATCTACAACATTAGTACAAAAAACATTACAGTGGATCTACAGTGACATTACAGTAGATCTACAGCATCAGTACATGTAACATAACAGTGGATTTACAGCATCAGTACAAATAACATTACAGTAAATCTACAGCATCAGTACATGTAACATTACGTTGGATCTACAGTGGAAGCACATGTAACATCACAGTGGATCTACAGCATCAGTACATGTAACATTATAGGAGATCTACAGCATCAGTACATATAACATTAAAATGGATCTACAGCATCAATACACATAACATTACAGTGGATGTCTACAGCATTAGTACACAAAACATTACAGTGGATCTACAGTGACAATACAGTAGATCTACAGCATCAGTATATGTAACATTACACTGGATTTACAGCATCAGTACAAATAACATTACAGTAAATCTACAGCATCAGTACATGTAACATTACAGTGGATTTACAGTGGAAGTACATGTAACATTACAGTGGATCTACAGCATCAGTACACATAACAGTACAGTGGATCTACAGTGTCTGTACATGTAACCATACAATGGATCTACAACATCAGTACATGTAACATTACAGAAGATCTACAGCATCTGCACATGTACTGTTACAATGGATATACAGCATCAATACATGTAACATTACAGTGGACCAACAGCATCAGTACATGTAACATTACAGTGGACCAACAGCATCAGTACATGTAACATTACAGTGGATATACAGTGTCAGTACAATCATGTAACATTACAGTGGATCTACAGCATCAGTACACATAACATTACAGTGGATCTACAGCATCAGTACACATAACATTACAGTGGATCTACAAAATTGGTACACAAAACATTACAGTGGATCTACAACATTAGTACACAAAACATTACAGTGGATCTACAACATTAGTACACAAAACATTACAGTGGATCTACAACATTAGTACACAAAACATTACAGTGGATCTACAGTGACATTACAGTAGATCTACAGCATCAGTACATGTAACATTACAGTGGATTTACAGCATCAGTACAAATAACATTACAGTAAATCTACAGCATCAGTACATGTAACATTACGTTGGATCTACAGTGGAAGCACATGTAACATCACAGTGGATCTACAGCATCAGTACATGTAACATTATAGGAGATCTACAGCATCAGTACATATAACATTAAAATGGATCTACAGCATCAATACACATAACATTACAGTGGATCTACAGCATTAGTACACAAAACATTACAGTGGATCTACAGTGACAATACAGTAGATCTACAGCATCAGTACATGTAACATTACACTGGATTTACAGCATCAGTACAAATAACATTACAGTAAATCTACAGCATCAGTACATGTAACATTACAGTGGATTTACAGTGGAAGTACATGTAACATTACAGTGGATCTACAGCATCAGTACATGTAGCATTACAATGGATCTACAGCATCAATACATGTAACAATACAGTGGATCTGCAGTGACAGTACATGTAACATTACAGTGGATCTACAGTGACAGTACATGACATAACAGTGGATCTACAGTGACAGTACATGTAACATTACAGTGGATCTACAGCATAAGTACATGTAACATTACAGTGAATCTACAGCATAAGTACATGTAACATTACAGTAGATCTAAATCATCAGTACACATAATATTACAGTAGATCTACAGCATCAGTACATGTAATATTACAGTAAATCTATAGCATCAGTGCATGTAACATTATGGTGGATCTACAGTGTCAGTACATGTAACATTACAGTGGATATACAGCAGCAGTACATGTAATATTACAATGGATCTACAGTAGCAGTACAAGTAACATTACAGTGGATCTACAGCAAAAGTACATGTAACATTACAGTGGATCTACAGTGTGAGTACATGTAGCATTACATTAGATCTACAGTGTCAGTACATGTAACATTACAGTGGATCTACAGTGTCAGTACATTTAAAATTACAGTGGATCTACTGTCAGTACATGTAACATTACAGTGGATCTACAGTGTCAGTACATTTAAAATTACAGTGGATATACAATGTCAGTACATTTAAAATTACAGTATATCTACAGTGTCAGTACATGTAACATTACACTATATATACATTGTCAGTACATGTAACATTACAATAAATCTACAGTATCAGTACATGTAACATTACAATAGATATACAGTGTCAGTACATGTACCATTACAGTGGATCTACATCATCAGTACATGTAACATTACAATAGATCTACAGCATCAGTACATGTAACATTACAGAAGATCTACAGCATCAGTACATGTAAAATTACAGTGGATCTACAGTGTCAGTACATGTAACATCAGTAGATCTACAGCATCAGTACATGTAACATTAAAGTGGATCTACAGTGTCAGTACATGTAACATTACAGTGGATCTACAGCATCAGTACATGTAACATTACAGCATATCTACAGCATCAGTACATGTAACATTACAGTGTACTACAGTGTCAGTACATGTAACATTACAGCATATCTACAGCATCAGTATATGTAGCATTACAGCATATCTACAGCATCAGTACATGTAACATTACAGTGGATCTACAGTGTCAGTACATGTAAAATTACAGCATATCTACAGCATCAGTACATATAACATTACAGTGGATCTACAGTGTCAGTACATGAAACATTACAGCATATCTACAGCATCAGTACATGTAACATTACAGTGGATCTACAGTGTCAGAACATCTAACATAACAGCATATCTACAGCATCAGTACATGTAACATTACAGCATATCTACAGCATCAGTGCATGTAACATTACAGCATATCTACAGCATCAGTACATCCAACATTACAGCATATCTACAGCTTCAGTACATGCAAAATTTCAGAATATCTACAGCATCAGTACATGGAACATTACAGCATATCTACAGCATCAGTACATGTAACATTACAGCATATCTACAGCATCAGTACATGTAACATTACAGCATATCTACAGCATCAGTACATGCAACATTACAGAATATCTACAGCATCAGTACATGCAACATTACAGCATATCTACAGCATCAGTACATGTAACATTACAGCATATCTACAGCATCAGTACATGTAACATTACAGCATATCTACAGCATCAGTACATGCAACATTACAGAATATCTACAGCATCAGTACATGCAACATTACAGCATATCTACAGCATCAGTACATGCAACATTACAGCATATCTACAGCATCAGTACATGTAACATTACAGCATATCTACAGCATCAGTACATGTAACATTACAGCATATCTACAGCATCAGTGCATGTAACATTACAGCATATCTACAGCATCAGTACATCCAACATTACAGCATATCTACAGCTTCAGTACATGCAAAATTACAGAATATCTACAGCATCAGTACATGGAACATTACAGCATATCTACAGCATCAGTACATGTAACATTACAGCATATCTACAGCATCAGTACATGTAACATTACAGCATATCTACAGCATCAGTACATGCAACATTACAGAATATCTACAGCATCAGTACATGCAACATTACAGCATATCTACAGCATCAGTACATGCAACATTACAGCATATCTACAGCATCAGTACATGTAACATTACAGCATATCTACAGCATCAGTACATGTAACATTACAGCTTATCTACAGCATCAGTACATGTAACATTACAGTGGATCTACAGTGTCAGTACATGTAACATTACAGTGATCTACAGTGTCAGTACATGTAACATTACAATAGATCTACAGTGTCAGTACATGTAACATTACAGTAAATCTACAGTGTCAGTACATGTAACATTACAGTAGATCTACAGCATCAGTAAATGTCATTAGAGTGGATCTACAGTGTCAGTTCATGTAACATTACAATATATCTACAGTGTCAGTACATGTAATATTACAGTAGATGTACAGTGTCAGTACATGTAACATTACAGCATATCTACAGCATCAGTACATGCAACATTACAGAATATCTACAGCATCAGTACATGCAACATTACAGCATATCTACAGCATCAGTACATGCAACATTACAGCATATCTACAGCATCAGTACATGTAACATTACAGCATATCTACAGCATCAGTACATGCAACATTACAGAATATCTACAGCATCAGTACATGCAACATTACAGCATATCTACAGCATCAGTACATGCAACATTACAGCATATCTACAGCATCAGTACATGTAACATTACAGCATATCTACAGCATCAGTACATGTAACATTACAGCATATCTACAGCATCAGTGCATGTAACATTACAGCATATCTACAGCATCAGTACATCCAACATTACAGCATATCTACAGCTTCAGTACATGCAAAATTACAGAATATCTACAGCATCAGTACATGGAACATTACAGCATATCTACAGCATCAGTACATGTAACATTACAGCATATCTACAGCATCAGTACATGTAACATTACAGCATATCTACAGCATCAGTACATGCAACATTACAGAATATCTACAGCATCAGTACATGCAACATTACAGCATATCTACAGCATCAGTACATGCAACATTACAGCATATCTACAGCATCAGTACATGTAACATTACAGCATATCTACAGCATCAGTACATGTAACATTACAGCTTATCTACAGCATCAGTACATGTAACATTACAGTGGATCTACAGTGTCAGTACATGTAACATTACAGTGATCTACAGTGTCAGTACATGTAACATTACAATAGATCTACAGTGTCAGTACATGTAACATTACAGTAAATCTACAGTGTCAGTACATGTAACATTACAGTAGATCTACAGCATCAGTAAATGTCATTAGAGTGGATCTACAGTGTCAGTTCATGTAACATTACAATATATCTACAGTGTCAGTACATGTAATATTACAGTAGATGTACAGTGTCAGTACATGTAACATTACAGCATATCTACAGAATCAGTACATAAAACATTACAGTGGATCTACAGTGTCAGTACATGTAACATTACAGCATATCTACAGCATCAGTATATGTAACATTACGGTGGATCTACAGTGTCAGAACATGTAACATAACAGCATATCTACAACATCAGTATATGTAACATTACAGCATATCTACAGCATCAGTACATGTAACATTACAGCATATCTAGAGCATCAGTACATGTAACATTACAGCAGATCTACAACATCAGTACATGTAACATTAGAGTAGATATACAGCATCAGTACATGTAACATTACAGTGGATCTACAGTGTCAGTACATGTAACATTACAATAGGTATACAGTGTCAGTACATGTAACATTACAGTGGATCTACATCATCAGTACATGTAACATTACAATAGATCTACAGCATCAGTACATGTAACATTACAGTAGATCTAAAGCATCAGTACATGTAACATAACAGTAGATCTACAAAATCAGTACATGTAACATTACAGTGGATATACAGTGTCAGTACATGTAACATTACAATAGATATACTGTGTCAGTACATGTAACATTACAGTGGATCTACATCATCAGTACATGTAACATTACAATAGATCTACAGCATCAGTACATGTTACATTACAATAGATCAAAAGCATCAGTATATGTAACATTACAGAAGATCTACAGCATCAGTACATGTAACATTAGAGTGGATCTACAGTGTCAGTACATGTAACATTACAATATATCTACAGTGTCAGTACATGTAATATTACAGTAGATGTACAGTGTCAGTACATGTAACATTACAGTATATCTACAGCATCAGTACATGTAACATTACAGCAGATCTACAATGTCAGTACATGTAACATTACAGCATATCTACAGCATCAGTACATGTAACATTACAGCATATCTACAGTGTCAGAACATGTAACATAACAGCATATCTACAACATCAGTACATGTAACATTACAGCATATCTACAGCATCAGTACATGTAACATTACAGCATATCTACAGCATCAGTACATGTAACATTACAGCATATCTACAGCATCAGTACATGTAACATTACAGTGGATCTACAGCATCAGTACATGTAACATTACAGCATATCTACAGCATCAGTACATGTAACATTACAGTGTACTACAGTGTCAGTACATGTAACATTACAGCATATCTACAGCATCAGTACATGTAACATTACAGTGGATCTACAGTGTCAGTACATGTAAAATTACACCATATCTACAGCATCAGTACATATAACATTACAGTGGATCTACAGTGTCAGTACATGAAACATTACAGCATATCTACAGCATCAGTACATGTAACATTACAGTGGATCTACAGTGTCAGAACATGTAACATAACAGCATATCTACAGCATCAGTAGATGTACATTACAGCATATCTACAGCATCAGTGCATGTAACATTACCGCATATCTACAGCATCAGTACATCCAACATTACAGCATATCTACAGCTTCAGTACATGCAAAATTACAGAATATCTACAGCATCAGCACATGGAACATTACAGCATATCTACAGCATCAGTACATGTAACATTACAGCATATCTACAGCAGCAGTACATGTAACATTACAGCATATCTACAGCATCAGTACATGTAACATTACAGCTTATCTACAGCATCAGTACATGTAACATTACAGTGGATCTACAGTGTCAGTACATGTAACATTACAGCATATCTACAGCATCAGTACATGTAATATTACAGTGGATCTACAGAGTGAGTACATGTAACATTATAGTGGATCTGCAGTGTCAGTACATGTAACATTACAGTGGATCTACAGTGTCAGTACGTGTAACATTAAAGTGGATCTACATTGTCAGTACAGGTAACCTTACCACGAGCGTAGCATGGCCTGTTTCCAACATAGTCGTAAAATGAGGTACGAAGAGTCGTGTTGGGGAGGGTATGGTAGTAGGTGTCCCCCTGTGGGGTTCAGTACATATTTTCCTCGTTTCTCTTACAAGTGATATTTGTCATATAGACATTTTATAGACATCATATAGACATTTTATACTCGCACAAAAATTGGTAAATTCCACCCCTCTGACTATTTTTATTGCATTTTTCAACTTTTCAGGAAGTTATGATCTTATATATTTACTTGTTTATACACCCATTGATGGCCATTTGTTTTTTACATATATAGCTTATATTACTACCATATCATCCCTTATTTGTAAATAGTTTTATCTTTATATATTTACATTAATTTTTAATTACTACTTCATTTCTTCATCTTTCATCAGTTTTTGCGCACATTACCTATTCATGTGTCGACGTGCCATAAAACACCAATCATTCATTAATTCCAAGTTACTTCCGGGAGTATGCCAGGCTATGCCCCTGTTTACAGTAGATCTACAGCATCAGTACATGTAACAATACAGTATATCTATAGTGTGAGTACATGAATTTTAAAACTAGATGTTGTTTTCAGTAAAAACAGATGTCTCCCCATTTATCTGCCAAAAATCAATTTTCGTTGAAATCAAGTCAGTGGTTCAGGAAAACTAGTCCGGACAAAGTTTGTGCATTGAAACCTTTAAAGGGCCATAACTCCACCAAAAATTATTCAACCAGAACATGACAATGATAAGTGCAACCAAGTTTTGTTAAAATTCGACCAGTGGTTGATATGAGAACTAGTCAGGACAAATAAGCCATGAGCCATACAATTTTTAGTTACCATCTCAAGGGAGAAATTGTTACTGGTACCATGTTATTGAGTACCTTGTAGAGAAACAACAAATCCATGATAGCAGTGCGAACAGGGTAGCTGATTCCCGTTATTAGAGTTGTCGCCCCCTTTTAAATAACAAGAGGTCAATGAACTTGAAGCTCTACTGATAGGTTTTTGATAGCTAGATCAGCATTCCTGTGAAGTTTCATGAAAATCCGTCAAGTTGTTTCAGAGGAGTAGTCACTACAAGTTTTCATTATATAACTTTATGTAAACAAAGACAAGGATCAACATCATGTCATACTGATCATTTTAGAAAAAGTCCCATATCAATATCACTTATAGTTTTCAAGTAGTAGTCGCTACAAATTTGTATTTTGAAAATCTATCTATGGCGGCCATCTTGAATTTTCGGCCGACCTGAAATTTTGCTAGGATCATTTAGACATCAATAGCAACATTCCTGTGAAGTTTCATGAAACTCAGTCGAGTAGTTACAGAGGATTAGTCGCTACAAGTGTTTACTAGATAACTCTATGTTAACAAAGATGGCCGCTGACAGCCAGGTTTAACATCGAATCAAAACAATTTTAGACAAGGACCAACATCATGTCATGCTGATCATTTTAGAAAAAGTCCCACATCAATATCACTTAAAGTTTTCAAGAAGTAATCGCTACAAACTTGTTTTTTTGAAAATCTATTTTCAGCCATGGCAGCCATCTTGAATTTCCGGACGACCTGAAGTTTTGCTAGGATCAATTAGATATCAAGAGCAACATTTGTGTGAAGTTTCATGAAAGTCCGTCAAGTAGTTTCAGAGGAGTAGTCGCTACAAGTGTTCATTCTATAACTCTATGTAAACAAAGATGGCCGCTGGCAGCCATGTTTAACATCGAATCAAAATAATTTTCGACATGGATCAACATCATGTCATACTGATCATTTTAGGAAAAGATGCATATCAGTATCACTTATAGTTTTCAAGAAGTAGTCGCTACAAACTTGTTTTTTGAAAATCTATTTTTAGCTGTGGTGGCCATCTTGAATTTCCGACCAACCTGAAATTTTGCTAGGATCAATAAGACATCAAGAAGAACATTCCTGTGAAGTTTCATGGAAATCCGATGAGTAGTTTCAGAGGCGTAGTCGCTACAAGTTTTTACTAAATAACTGTATGTAAACAAAGATGGCCGCTGGCAGCCATGTTTAACGTAAGTCCAGACTCTATTGTGCCCATCGCGTCAGGTATACCTTGACGTGTTCGTTGGCGGACAGACTATAAACCTTAGAATTACACACACACACACACACGCCATGTTTAACGTCGAATCAAAACGATTTTCGACAAGGACCAACATCATGTCATGCTGATCATTTTAGAAAAAGTCTCATATCAATATCACTTAGAGTTTTCAAGAAGTATTCGCTACAAACTTGTTTTTTAAAAATCTATTTTTAGATTTGGTGGCCATCTTGGATTTCACATCAACATGATTTTTTGCTAGGATCTACTAGACTTCATGGGCAACATTTCTATTAAGTTTCATGAAAATCCATTCAGTAGTTTCAGAGGAAAACAAAAAAAAGTTTACAGACGGACTGTGCGGGACAGACAGACAGACAGACAGACGGACGGACGGACGGACGGACGGACGACGGACACCGCACCACGACATAAGCTCTGCTGATCTCTGATCAGTAGAGCTAAAAATCAGGTTTCTTTAAAAAAAAAAAATCTGAAACAACAACATCAGCTACAAGTCTAATATTTTTGCCTGTATCTGAATTGAAGGGCCCTCTACCAAGTATTTTTAAAATGGTGACCCTGAGGTCAGATATGGTCCAGCCCATGAGGGGGTGGGAGTGGTAACAGCTTTACATAGAGTTATGTAAGAAATCTTTAAAAAAATGTCTTCTTCTGTAAAACTGTAAGAGCTAGAGGTCTAATATTATGCATGTGGCCGCTAAAATGTCAGCTAAAATTGTGATAATAGGGTCATATTTGGCCCTGTCCAGGGTCATATATTTACATAGACGTATAAAAAAATCTTTAAAAAATCTTCTCTGAAATGGCAAGAGCCAGAGGTCTAATATTTTGCTGTAGCATAAGCTTATGGTTCTCTACCAATGTTGTTCAAATGGTGACACTGGGTTCAAATTTGGCCATGTCCCGGGGGTCACAGTTTTATATAGTTATATAGGAAAGTCTGTAAACATCTTCTCTGGTTTAATACGGTGCATGTAGCATAAGATTTTTGTCCTCTACCAAGTTATTTAAATGGTGACACTGGAATCACGTTCGGTCCAACCCCGGGGGTCACACTATTACATTAAGTAACAGCCTATTAAAAACCTTCTGATACTTCAAAAGCTAAATGTCTAGTATTTTGCAACTATCATAAGCTTATGGTTCTCTATCTAGTTTGTTCAAATGGTGACAATGGAATCACATAAGGCCTATCCTGGGATTCCCAGTTTTAAGTAGATTTATATTAAGAATTTATTGTTGTTGTTTCTTGAGCATATGTGAGCACCATCTGTCCCAAACAGTTTTTTCAAAACATACTCAACGTATAGCTTCTGTATGTTAAAACTAAGATAGGTCTTTCAAAACAAATAATAAAAAATATAGCTTCCTGTATTAGGGAACTCAGTACAGAGCTTAGAGCTACGAGGGTCATTCAAAAAGTTCTGTCACTAACGCGTTTTAACAATTATGTGCTCATTGTGAGTGTTAGTGTTTGATACCAAATGAACGAGATTTTCAATACCATTTCATTGATGGTAAAATGAATGCTGTATCTTTTGTGTGACGAAAGTTATGGAACATTTAATACACATCACTTATACACACTGAGGCATTTTCGTCCTGAGTTTTTTTCAGGTTTGTTAACTGTTACTTTTTTAAATGCCTGTTTTTCTTTAAGTACTTGTCGAAGACCTTTGAAATTTCTCGTACATTACCAGTTATATCTGTGCATTACAAGATTCAGAATTTAAGCATGGTAGATGAAAAGGCATTGTCTTAGAAATTAACATTTTAAGCTAACGTGTAAAATTAATTTAAAGAAGGGCAATCTTCTGAAATAGCGTTTTTGGATGATCAATATTTTCTCTAAACATTGTACAAAATTCTACAATAATGTGTTGAATATGAAATTTAAACACTGAAGGACTATGATTTGTAAACAAATATGAAACAATATTAATTCTATGAGAATAATTACGACATTTAAAAGATATTATAACATTTCTGTAAATAAAATTAAGAAAATCAGTGGTATTTCTGCTAAAATTAAGGGATATGCATTCACTCATATCTGGTTTGCAGCAAGACCTTTCCGAATTCTCGACAATCATTTTCAGGGATTATGAACGAATAACAACAGATGGCGTACAAGAAAATTTAAAAGCATAGACATATTCAAATAAATTTTACAACGTTTTGTAACAAGGACTTTTCAGAGATGCCAGTATCCAAAAGGTGTGGTAGGGGGAGGTAATTCAGGGGTATAAATAACCGGATTTTTTTCATTTTTGCTGTGGAATTTAAGACAGCGAACCCAGTCGTACTATAAATACATTACTTTATCTCAGTGTAATATCCAGTTCAAAGGATATATGCCTAGTGACAGAACTTTTTGAAGCACCCTCGTATAAGGTAGGCCTATGTAGTATGACCTAAAGATAGATTCTGCATTGGGTAAAAGTGAAAGTAGACATACTTTTTTCTAACACAATGATTTGAAAGTGTGAGAAATGTTGAATTATGGTGTATTTTGACTCTTTTTATAACTCTTTTCATGGTTTTTAAATATTTGAAAGTTTTATGATGCAACATAAGTAATTTAAATTCCTTTATTGAGGGTAGTGGACACAAAATTAGTCATACCTGACACCTGGTATACAAAATTGGCCTGTAATGCATATGTTTGACTAGTTAAAGGTATATCCAGTAAGTTTTATTCATTTCTGAGGGCTTTGCATACATTGTTTGGCAAAAATATCAGAAAGCGACAATCTACACCTGTCCGAAAAGATTACGAAAAGCTGCTTTTGTCTGTTTAGAAAAAGATGTTGAGGTAAACTCTGACTTTGAGTGCATCGATTCTATACGGTTAGTGTCGATATACAAATATGTTATGCAGTTTAATACATTTTACAAATTAAATTATTTAGTTGGCAAAAAATATGACCTTTTGTATGTTTTTCAGCTTTTTTCTAACCCATCCACTTCATTTTAATAAATTTTCATGGATCTGTACTTAAAACAGTGCTTATTGGTTGCATGGTTACATGAAAATGACCAGTAAAGATGGTATAAACAATATCTAATAAAAAAATACAATAAACAGTACAGTAACAGGCAATCTTGTGTAATGAGCATATTGTAAAACATGGCATGGCTCTAAAAATGGAGTTGGGGAGGGTAGTCTCAGAATTATTTTTTGTCAATTCTAAATTGAAAAGTTGCATTTCCTTGATGGTTTCACATATAGAATTCATTTGAAGGCAGGTTTTGAGTACATACAAAAACAGTGGCATTTTATGGTAAACTCTGCTATTTTGACCCCTGAAAATCACAAATATCATTTTTGAGTAGATATCATTTTCAAGATAGCTTCAACTGGTTGAAAATCACATGTTGTTGATGAAATCAATTTAAAATCACTTTATTTGAAGCAAAAGATTGGAACGGTTTTCGAGATATGGCATTTTGAAGATTCTGGATTTACGCGTAAAAACCGAAGGAATTTTGCTTTAGCCAAAGCTCTTTTAAGCCCTCATATTGTGTCGAAAAGGATTTTTTTCTTAAAAAGAATGACATCATTTCTCTCAGATCGAATGTATCAAGCACTTTAGCCAGATAAAACAACTTCAGTCAGGTTTGAGTGTCTCTTTAGATCAGACTACACCAATTACCAACCAATCAGCGGGCAGGGAAAAAGCTCCAGGGTAAATTCGGACAAATTACACATAATCTCTTAATTTTGATTGGTTGTCAAGGTAAACAAACCAAAAAAATTCTTGCTAAAAAATCAAAATTCAACTTTTAAAGAGTACTTATAAAGGTTAAATCATACATTTGTGCAATGTGTTCATAATGTGTTGCATAATCAAAGAAAGAAGTATATTTTAAATTTTCCTCATGTTTCTACATGCAAGTAGGTGGGTCAGCACCATCTGGCCCAAACAGCTTTTTCAAAACATACTCAATGTATTCACTCAATGCTTCTGTATGTTTTTTTGATAAAACTAAGATAGGTCTTTCAAAACAAGTAATAAAAAATATTGCTTCCTGTAATAGGGAACTCAGTACAGAGCTTAGAGCTATAAGGTAGGCCTATGGAAAATGAATTGGTGTAGTATGACCTTATATGGCTTGTAGTTGTAAACTTTTCATAAAATCACTTCAAATTTAGTTTTGAGTTAACTGCAGTATTTATTAATAAGGGGACTTTTGCTGACGTATTGCAATAAAAAAGACCTAAATAATTAAAACACTTAAATAAATGTCTACTTTAACGATGTTTACAAATTGCATATTGAATAAATTCATGGACTTAAATCACAAAGGAGACCACTGCATCATCATTTGAGTTGAACTCATGGCAAAAAAGAAGGCATTCTAGGGTAAAACTGTTAATTTTTAGGTGTTTGTAATACACTCTTAATTGTAGTAGCACCAGTATTTTAGCCGTAGGTCTTAGAGTATAAATCTGTAAGTCTAACCGTGATCACTAAATGTGAAATATTCAGATAACTGGGTACCGATCATTATATGTAAGTGTTTAAAAAAATAGTTTTAACTTACATTTTATGCTATATTGTCATATTAAGTAATACCATGTAGTTCCCGGGCAAGATTAGGACCACTGCTTATCCAGGCAAAGGGGACAAATCCCCACCTCCAAATTCATGTTCATTTTGTCATTTTTGTCAGGTTCATTACAGGTCTTCATTGTGAACCCTGAATTGTTTCAGGTGCTACTTGAGTGATGGCAGAACAATGATTGTGGCTCTAGCAAAAATGGAATGTAATATTATTACTTACTGGTCCTTAGGGATCATCAAGCCCAATATTTGTGGCTTTTAAGTAGAATATCGTTTAAGCCGGTGCTAGGAGGCATGAGAGGTGTTGCACTTTACATTACCTCTCATAAACAGACTCAACAAAACCGAGTCTTTTATCTCTTGTAAAGGTCATACTACACCAATTCATTTTCCATAGGCCTACCTTATAGCTCTCCGCTCTGTACTGAGATCCCTAATATAGGAAGCTATATTTTGTATTACTTGTTTTGAAAGACCTACCGTATTGTTTCTAATTAGTGCCCCACCCCCTCACTCCCCCTCCCACACCCCTAACTTTAAACAAGAGGCCCTCTTGGGCCTGTGGACGCTCTACTGGCTAATATGGCTCTTATGACATCAATGAAGCGAAAGACTATCGTCTTAAAGAGGCAAAATATAGCATTTTTAACTATATCAAGAGCCATAACTCTGCCATTTCTGGTCAGATCTGGCTGGTTTTCCAAGTTGGCCAGTAGAGATAATAAAAATTTAAAACAAAAAAAAAAAAGGAAAATAAAGAAAGAAAAAAAAATTAAAAAAATTAAAAAAAAAATCAAAAAAATATTTAAAACAAAAAACAAAAAAAAATCAAATAAAAAATAAATCAAAAAAAAATAATAAAAAAATAAAAATAAAGAAATTAACCATTTTAAAACAAGCACTGATGAAAAACTGTGACTCCCGGGGCAGGGCCAGATGTGACCCCAGGGTCACCATTTGAACAAAATTGGTTAAGGACCACAAGCTTATAGCAAATGCAAAATATTAAACCTATGGCTCTTGCAGTTTCAGAGAAGAAGATTTTTTTAAAGGTTCTCCCTATACAAGTCTATATAAAACATGTGACCCTTGGGGCGGGGCCAAATGTGACCCTATGGTCACCATTTGAACAAACTTGGTAAAGGACCATAAAAAATCCTATATAAGTCTATGTAAAACTGTGACCCTCGCGGCGGGGACAAATTTGACTCCAGGGTCACCATTTGAACAAACTTAGTAGAGGACCATAAGCTGATGCTACATGTAATACATGAGAGCTCTGTGCCATGTGGTTCCAGAGAAGAAGAATATTTTCAGATTTTCCCTATACAAGCCTATGTAAAACTGTGACCCCCGGGGTGGGGCCAAATGTGACCCCTGGGTCACCATTTGAACAAACTTGGTAGAGGACCACAAGCTTATAGCAAATGCAAAATGTTAAACCTCTGGCTCTTGCAGTTTCAGAGAAGAAGATTTTTTAAGTTTTTCCCTATACATGTCTATATAAAACATGTGACCCTTGGGGCGGGGCCAAATGTGACCCTATGGTCACCATTTAAACAAACTTGGTAAAGGACCATAAGCTTATAGTAAATGCAAAATATCAAACCTCTGGCTGTTGTAGTTTCCGAGAGGAAGATTTTTAAAAAAACAATCCTATATAAGTCTATGTAAAACTGTGACCCCCGGGGCGGGGACAAATTTGACCCCAGGGTCACCATTTGAACAAACTTAGTAGAGGACCATAAGCTGATGCTACATGTAATACATGAGAGCTCTGTGCCTTGTGGTTTCAGAAAAGAAGATTTTTAAAGTTTTTTCCTATATGTCTATATGAAAAACATGCAAAACCTCAATATACAAAATTTGGACCCCTGGGGCACGGCCATTTTCGACCCCGGGGACTTTATTTGAACAAACTTGATAGTCTAGGCATTGGCGATCATTTTAAAAGAAAAACTGTTGAAATCTGTCCAGCGGTTCTGGAGAAGAAGATTTTTTAAGGTTTTGACCATATATGGTAATGGCAGCCATCTTGGATGTAGCGCTGACCTAATTTTAACAAATCTAAACAAGAGGCCCAAGAGGGCCTGTGGACGCTCTACTGGCTAACATGGCTCTTATAACATCAATGAAGCGAGTGACTGCCATTTACGTCTTTTTGGAAGTTTCGGGCAAAAAACAGCTTTTGAACTAAATCAAGGGCCATAACTAAAGAATCTGATAAAGTCTGGTAAAGATCAGATGAAAATGAAGGCCCTACCGTATTAACGAGGCAAAATATAGCATTTTTAACTCAATCATGAGCCATAAATCCTCTGTTACTGGTCCAACTGGTCCAACATAGAGCCAAAAAAAAAAAAAAAAATTAAAAAAATTAAAAAAAAATTAAAAACAAATTAAAAATTAAAAACAAAAAAATTAAAAAAAAATAATTAAAATTAATTTTTTTTTAAAAAAATAAATAAAAAAATAAATATATTAATTTAAAAAAATTATTAAAAAAATAAAAGTTTGGTAAACGATCGGATGAAAAATGAAGGCCCTCTCGTCTTAACGAGGCAAAATATAGTGTTTTGAACTAAATCAAGGGCCATAACTAAGCTGTTACTGGTCCGATATGTTTGGTTTACGAACTTGTCCGAGCTTTCATTGATATTAACAATGTGTTAAAGTTTGGTAAAGATAGGTTGAAAAATGAAGGCCCTATCGTCTTAATGAGGCAAACTATAGCATTTTTAACTAAATCAAGGGCCATAACTACGCTGTTATTGGTCCGATATGGCTAGTTTTCGAACTTGCACGAGCTTTTATTGATATTAACAATCTGATAAAGTTTGGTAAAGATCAGATGAACAATGAAGCCCCTATCGTCTTAACGAGGCAAAATATAGCATTTTTAACTAAATCAAGGGCGACAGCTCCGCTGTTACTGGTCCGATATGGTTGGTTTTCGAACTTGTTCGAGCTTTCAATGACATTAACAATCTGATAAAGTTTGATAAAGATCGGATGAACAATGAAGCCCCTGTCGTCTTAACGAGGCAAAATATAGCATTTTTAACTAAATCAAGGGCCATAACTCCGCTCTTACTATTCCGATATGGCTGGTTTTCGAACTTGTCCGAGCTTTCATTGATATTAACAATCTGATAAAGTCTGGTAAAGATTGGATGAACAATGAAGCCCCTAGCGTCTTAACGAGGCAAAATATAGCATTTTTAACTAAATCAAGGGCCATAACTCCGCTGTTACTAGTCCGATATGGCTGGTTTTCGAACCTGTCCGAGCTTTCATTGATATTAACAATGTGGTAAAGTTTGGTAAAGATATGATGAAAAACGAAGGCCCTACCAATTTAACGAGGCAAAATATAGCAATATAGCATTTTCAACTAAATCAAGGACCATAACTCTGGTGTTACTGGTCCGATCTGGCTGGTTTTCGAACTTGTCCGAGCTTTCATTGATATTAACAATGTGGTAAAGTTTGATAAAGTTAGGTTGAAAAATGAAGGCCCTATCGTCTTAACGAGGCAAATATAGCAATATAGCATTTTTAACTAAATCAAGGGCCATAACTCCGCTGTTACTTGGCCGATCTGGCTGGTTTTCGAACTCATCCGAGCTTTCATTGATATTAACAACCTGTTAAAGTTTGGTAAAGATTGGATGAAAAATGAAGGCCCTATCGTCTTAACGAGGCAAATATAGCAATAAAGCATTTTTTAACTAAATCAAGGGCCATAACTCTGCTGTTACTTGGCCGATCTGGCTGGTTTTCGAACTCATCCGAGCTTTCATTGATATTAACAACCTGTTAAAGTTTGGTAAAGATTGGATGAAAAATGAAAGCCCTATCGTCTTAACGAGACAAAAGTTAACAACGGACGGACGGACGACGGACGGACGACGGACAACTCGGCATCCCATAAGCTCTGCTGGCCTTCGGCCAGTAGAGCTAAAAAGCATTCATCTAAGGATCATCCATGTGAATTTTTGTCAAAATTAGCCAAGCGGTTTCTGAGGAGAAGTCGTTTGAAGAAAAGTTAACGGACGACGGACGGACGACGGACAACGGACGGACGACGGAAGACGGACAACACACCATCCCATAAGCTCTGCTAAAAATAAATAATCTTACCCTGAGGTGTAAAAGTGGTTAATATCCAAGAAAAGTGGTTAATATCCAAGAAAAGTGGTTAAAATCCAAGAAACAGTATACACACACTTACGAATTTAATTCCATATTTCAGTAACACATTTTTTAGCATTATATAAGGAAATTAAAATGTGTACTGGCTTATGAAAAGCGTTCTAATAAGCGCCCCCCACCTTTCAGAAAATGTCACGCCCCTGGGGGCACTAATTAGAAACAATAAGGTATCTTAGTTTTATCAAAAAAACATACATAAGCCTTATGTTGTGTATGTTTTGAAAAAGCTGTTTGGGTCGGATGGTGCTGACCCACCTACTTGCATGTAGAAACATGAGCAAAATGTAAAATATACTTCTTGTTTTGATTATGCAACACATTATTAATACATAGCACAAATGTATGATTTAACCTTTATAAGTACTCTTCAAAAGGTGAATTTTAATTTTTTAGCAATGTTTTTTGGTTTGTTTACCTTGTCAACCAATTAAAATAAAGAGATTCTGTGTAACAGCTCCGAATTGACCCTGGAACTTTTTCCATGCCTGCTGATTGGTTGGTTATTGGTGTAGTCTGATCTTTTGTTTGAGTTTGTTGTTTCCAAGGGATCGCCTTTTCAGTACTTATTGACATTCACACTAGCGTTTGTTTAGTGCTGTGTGGCAGCCGTAAAAAGTCACCCCGACTACAAATCAGTAGTGTTATTACTTACCGGTCCTTTGGGATCATCAACCCCAATATTTGTGGCTTTAAAGTAGAATATCGCTTAAGCCGGTGTTAGGAGGCATGACAGGTGTTGCACTTTACATTACCTTTCATGAACAGACTCAATAAAACCGAGTCTGCTACTTTTATCTATTGTTTGTGTTTGTTGCTTCCAAGGGATCGCTTTCAGTATTTATTTACAAGAGAATTTGCAGCAACTCTGAAGTTCTGCAGGTGAGAAGGTTCTAGGCCCATTCTGCATAGTTTTATCTAGATGTAAATGGAGAGTGAGCCTGGAATGTTAATTATTTTTTTGTTGGCATCTTATAACCTGTGTTGGTGCACAGTAAACCCTCAATTCAATTCATCATTTAAATGGGATAATATGTAATGAGTATTCTTAATTTGTTTTATTATCCCAAAAGCTTTAATTGCCAAATTTATCAAAATACAGTAGTAATGAGCTGGGCATACATAAGGCTTGCAGACATACTGCAACTTGATCAGACAATTTTAATAATATTGATGTTGCAGTTACTTTGAGGAAAACTTATACTTCCAGTTTGGAGTGTGCATCTACTTGTCAGGCTTACAGAACAAATATGTGCAAAATCATGAATATTGCTTAGTAAATAATTTCATATCGTAACAATCCCAAATTCATATTATAATATTATTTAAAAGTTGTAAATTACTGATTCTTACAATTTTTTGTAAAAAACAAGGTTTTATACATATAATGTAAAAAATACTGACTAAACTAAATGCATAACAAATGTGGCAATAGTGGGTGGAGTAAATTAACTTATAATCTGTAGCAAAATAGTGATTTTAAACAGAATTCAGTGCTAAACAGAGCTTATTTACTATTTATATAACTAAAATGAATTATAAACTTAATTGCATCTTTTAAAAGTACCTCAATAATTATTCACACAAACATGACATGCAAAAATGGACATCCAAGAATTATATGAAAGCGCTACAATGAAAACCTATTAATGTAGCTACCTGTTACAGATTGCGATCATGGAAAAATGGACATCCATTGTTCTTTTCAAAAAGTGATGTTAGAATTTGTCCACTGAGTCGAGAATAATATCGAAAAGGCCTAAAAGTTTGTGTATTAAAAAGACCTAAAAGTTTGTGTATTAAAACCTTTAAAGGGCCACAACTCCATCAAAAATCATTCAACCAGAACACAACAATCAAGATGCGCAAACAGGCTTGGTACTGTTCGTTCCTACAAAGTTTCCGTGAAATCAGGCCTGGGCTTCAGGAGAACTAGTCTGGACAAAGTTTGTGTATTAAAACCTTTAAAGGGCCACAACTCTGCCAAAAACCATTCGAACGGAACAACTTGACAATAAGCTCAACTAGGCTTGATACTGATCTTCCCTGCAAAGTTTCTATGGTTAGGGGTTCAGGAGAACTAGTCTGGACAACCATTAAGTATTAAAACTTTTAAAGGGTTGAACCCGACGCTATGCGCCACTAGGCTTGGTACTAAAGAACTAGTCCAGACAAAGTTTGTGACATATAGATGACAGATTGTCAGACAGACAGACTGCACAGACGGACGGGTTGTCGGTCGGGCGTGCGGGCAGGCAGACAGCACAAAAAAATTTCTCCCCACCACAAAGTTGAGGAGACATAATAAGCATATCATATCAAAGAAAGACTTTTCTTGAATGATGAGCAATCGATTTTGATATTTATAGGTTCAAAGACAAACTTGTCTAGAGTTTGATATTTATATATATCAAAGAACAAGAGGTCAATGACCTTGAAGCTCTGCTGATAGGTTTTTGATACATGTAGCTAGATCAGCATTCCTGTGAAGTTGTAAGAAAATCTGTCAAGTAGGAGGTGAGTAGTCGCTACAAGTTTTTACTATATAATTCTATGTAAACAAAGATGGCAGAGGCAGCCATGTTTAATGTCGAATCAACATGATTTTCAACAAGGACCAACAACATGTCATGCCGATCATTTTAGAAAAAGTCCCATATCAATATCATCTATTTTTAGCGGTCGCAGCCATTTTGAATTTCGGGCCGACCTGAAATTTTGCTAGGATCAATTAGACATCAAGAGCAACACTCCTGTGATGTTTCATGAAAATCCGTTAAGTAGTTTCAGAGGAGTAGTCACTACACACTTTTACTATATAACTCTATGTAAACAAAGATGGCCGCTGCAGCCATGTTTAAAGTGGAATTAAAAGATTTTTGACAAGGAGCAACATCATGTCATGCTGATCATTTTCGAAAAGTCTCATATCAATATCACTTATAGTTTTCATGAAGTAGTCGCTACAAACTTGTTTTTTAAAAAGCTATTTTTAGCTTTGGCGGCCATCTTGGATTTCACATCAACATGAATTTTCGCTAGGATCAACTAGATTTCATGGGCAACTTTTCTGTAAAGTTTCATGTTCGTTCGTATATATATTAGTCTGTCCCGCTTTTTTGCCTGCTTAACTCCTACTAGGTTTTTCATCCGACTTTCATGAAATTTCATAGGAAGTATCAATGTAATGTCTACTAGCGCATATTGTCAGGACGTTCCGGTTGAATGAGTTTTGGCAGAGTTACGGGACTTTGAAGGTTTTCGAGTCTAAGCCTTGTCCGCTCAACTCCTACATTTTTCATCTGATTATCATGAAATGTTATAGGAAGTATCAGTATGCATATTGTCAGGAGGTTCTGGTTGAATGGAAAAGTTATGGGACTGAAGTTTTTCAAATTTAAAACCTTGTCTGCTCAACTCCTAAGTTTTTCATCCGATTTTCATGAAACTTCATATGAAGTATCTGTATGATATCTAAAAGCGCATATTGTCAGGACGTTCCAGTAGCGTATATTGTCAAGACGTTCCAGTCGAATGATTTTTGGCTGGGTTACGGGACTTTAAAGTTTTTCTTCTGCGCTCAACTCCTATGTTTTTATCCAGTTTTCATGAAACTTCACAGGTAGTATCAGACTGATGTCTAGTAGCGCATATTGTCAGGACATTCCGGTTGAAACAGTCTATTAAATCATTATTTTATTGTTAGAATTTTATGTTTCTGGATTTCAAAAACCTCATTACTCAATGTCAAGTAAAACCTCAATGTGTTCTGAGAATGTAATGAGTTTTAAATTAATTGGTTTCATGGGCCCAATTTTTATCACTGAACCAATACATCAGAATGCTTCATTCATGTTTTTATTTGGTTGCTTCTATCATCACCCCCAGTATCCGTATAATATGAACGCGGCGCGAATAAGGCCATACGCGGGTACGGGAAAGACGCGCCACATTACATGTACGCTCAATATTTGTCATTTATTGTTTTTCATTTTAATAGTGTTTTAGGCAAATTTTATCCGTTTTGAACTGGGCGGATCAGAAAAATCCGTGTCAACAATTGACAATTCGTCGATTTTTCAATTATACAGTAATTTTGACACGATAATAAGGACAGGCACATGTAAAATATTCATTCTGTTAGTCATTTTGTCTTTATTTGGTTCCTTAATACTAACTAAGGGTTTTTAATCTGGCGTTTTGCGAGAGTGGTGTCCCAGAAAGTAGATAATTCTTACGAAGTCCATAGATAAGTACCAACGTTATGTAGTAAAATTGAAGGATAAGTACCAACGCATTTCAGAAATATAGCTCTTTTATGTCGTAACTTCATCAGAACAGGGAATTTAAGCTAAATTTTGCAACAAAACCATGTCTAACTAGGTTTTTTATACAGTGTATTATATACTTTCAGTACAAGTGATATAGAGAAATTCTTTTGCTACTTCTGCACTGAAAGATTTGATATTTTATCGGAAATAACCCCCTAAATATAAAGTACTAGTATATAATATATTTTCCTGGCGCATATTATTTTCTTGAGTACATGAACAGCCTCTTTAATTTGTAATCTTAATAATATCCTTTCATTATATTATATTCTAACTCGACCTGTGCATCCTTTCATATACGCAAAGAAAAGAGACAACTGTGTTATTCTACGATAAAATACAGCTGTTCCATTAATTCCCGCGTAAATTAAATAATGCATGTGTTTGTAGTACATTACAGACCTACGGTGCCATTGCGTTGAATGCGCTGGTTACTATAGGACTACACACACGAGATTGCGCTCGAAGCACTGCAGAGCATGCAAATGTACCATTCTCGGGGATTTGCAGTAATTCTGTTTGATAAAAAAATCCATTATGAGCAGTGAACATACTAAGATATAGAGATTACTTAACTGCTGGGTTCGATTATAGGGAAATTCTTCATGAGATGGTAGACGTGAGTTTTTTTTTCACAAACGAGCGTATGCGAGTGAGTAATGTTTAATGAGTAATTTTTTTTTCACTGAGAAATCCCAATCTTTCACCGATAAAAATGTAGAAAATAAATATTAACTTACTTATCTCAATTATTAATCTTTTAAAATGTATACAAAAAGACGCAGATGGAGAAAATTAACATAGGGGAGTAATCATGTAATTTATGAGAACAAATATATATGTAACCTACTCAGTTCCTAACAATAGTCATGCACCTTATTTATTTCAATAACAATTATGTATTGGTTGCGAGCACAACTGCCTATTGAATACTATTTGGCTCTAATAGTCTCGAAGCCAATTAAGATAAAATTGTTCTGATGCGATTACAATTGATTGAATTGAATGGTGTGTAACGGCTCATCAACACAATATACGTTATTTAGAGCCACACCAGAGAGAATTGAATTGAATGTTGTTTAACGGCTCATCAACACAGTATAGGTTATTTAGAGCCGCCCCAGAGAGAGGGGAAGGATACATAGGAATACGGGAACCCTGCCCTACTCTTATTATCGAATAGATTTCTATGGTTCTGAGGATAGACCGATACACGGGACCGCCTGGTTTACGTTCCCATCCGACGGACAAGGCTAAGGGAAAGTGTCTTGCCCAAGAACACACCGACGAAACTCAGTGACACCACGGAGGATTGAACCCGAGGCTTCCGGTTACAAATCCGCCATGCTACCGACTGCCAGAGAGAGGGGAAGGATACATAGGAATACGGGAACCCTGCCCTACTCTTATTATCGAATAGATTCCTATGGTTCTGAGGATAGACCGATACACGGGACCGCCTGGTTTACGTTCCCATCCGACGGACAAGGCTAAGGGAAAGTGTCTTGCCCAAGAACACACCGACGAAACTCAGTGACACCACGGAGGATTGAACCCGAGGCTTCCGGTTACAAATCCGCCATGCTACCGACTGCCAGAGAGAGGGGAAGGATACATAGGAATGCGGGAACCTGCCCTACTCTTACTATCGAATAGATTCCAATGGTTATTTAATATGCTCGGAAGATGAATGAAACTGAACCGCTTGTTAACGTCCCCGTCCGACGGACGAGGCAAAGGGAAAGTTTCTTGCACAAGAACACACCGACGAAAGTCAGTGACAACGGCCAGGCTTGAACCCGGGGCCAGTTACAAGTCCAACGCGCTATTCATTTGGGCAAGCCAGCCCCGATGTTGAAAAATATAACCCAATATATGACATATATTCGAGATTTTAGCTTACGATTCCGAATTCCTTTTATTACAGATGTTCTATCTGAAAGCATTAGTATTCCCGGTGGGGTCATGTCCCGGGGTTTTCAACCGCACTCCATTTAAGTACCGGCAAAGTATTAGGAAAGTATGCCATCATGTAAGGGAAAACACTATCGGTAAGTATCTAAGAAGCTAGAAGCTTACAGGGGTATCAAATAAGAAAACAAATGCGTTTGTGCTGTCATAAACGCCCGCTTTAATACTTATCCGTGGTCTTCGTTTGACCTTATCCGAACAAATGTTTAGCCGTCGTAAGACTTATCCACTTTCTGGGACCCCTCTCTCACAAAACGTCAGATTAAAAACCCTTAGTTAGTATGAAGGGATCAAATAAAGACAAAATGACTAACATAATGAATGTTTTACATGTGCATGTCCTTATTATCGTGTCAAAATTATTGTATAATTGAAAAATCGACGAAATGTCAATTGTTGACACGGCTTTTTCCGATCCGCCCAGTTCAAAACGGATAAAATTGCTTAAAACAATACTAAAATGAAAAACATAAGATATGGATGTGAAGAAAAATATTTAGGGAATCTAACAAAGCAAAAACTAATTATAAAACGAATATAATATTTAAATAAATGACAAATATTGACCGAACATGTAATGTGGCGCGTCTTTCCCGTACCCGCGTATGGCCTTATTCAACCCGCGTTCATATTATACGGATACCGGGGGTGATCATGACATCACTTTCTGGTATTATGACATCACATCCGGGTATTATGACATCACGTCATGGCATTATGATGCAACTTGTGTGTTCTGAGAACTGACTGAGCATTTAATTTGCTGTGAGAAACAGATTAAGACTGTTTGTAGCTCTCAATGAGTAATGAGTTTCTTGAACCTCTTTAAGAATCATAAAATTCTAAATAAAGAATAATTCTAAAATGATTTAATATACTGTTTTGAATGTGTGTTTTTTCGGAGTTCTGGGACTTCAAAGTTTTTTAAATCTAAATCTTGTCCGCTCAACTCCTACATTTTTCATCGATTTTCATGAAATTTCATAGGAAGTATCAGAATGCTGTCTCGTAAAGCATACCAAAACATAGTATACCCCATGTTTCCCTTGATGTTGACACTTATTCCATTTTTTATCCAACAAGTACAACAATAGGACCAAATTTGACACAATGGTCAACATCTGACAAGGACCAAATTTGACCCAAAGTTCACATGACCATTTGACAAACTTGGTCAAGGACCATAACCCTACATGCAAAATATTAAAGCTCTAGCTCTTGCAGTTTAAGAAAAGAAGCATTTTAGAGATATAACTTTATGAGTGACCATTTTGATCCCAGAGTCACCATTTGGACAAACTAGATAATTTTTGTTTCAATCTCATACTGGAGAACATGAACAACATAAATTTAGTATGAGTTGTCACACTTTTATCCTGAAAATTTAAAAAAGTATAATTTTGATAGTAGTCCACTGAAGAAATATGCCCATGAAATGTTATCAGCTGAATAATTGAGCTAGGAAAAGATAAAACACATAAATCCAATAGGGGGTCACCCAAGAAAAACTGTTTCATTGAAAAACAGTTCAGAGGAGATGTAACTTCTATACATTTCCTTCTATAACTCTTTCATACGTTAACTTCCTGTCGCCATGGCAGCTATCTTGAAAATGTTATGGAGACTAAAAACACTAACTGGATATAGTTAGTACCTAGCAATCAATTATAAAAAAAGAATTCTATGATGCAGCTGTTCAGAAGATTTTAAGGTTTTGGCTGTTTAAGTAATAGCAGCAGTTTTGAAAATAAGAGTATCTTTTCAAAGTCCCTCTGAAAACTTTGAGTTTACATAAAAATTATTGTGTTCTTAAATATATTTACTACTGGTTGGTAATTTATATAAGATTGAATAAATTGATTGAACAACAGTTTATTTCGATAGACTATTAAGCTTACCTTGATCTAACAGCAGCAACGAAATATGAATCAATTATACAAATTAAAAAAGAGTCAAACAACATACAGTTTCATCTAAACACAATGGAGGAATAGTGAAACAAAGCAGCCAATATAGGATATATTAATATGCATTAATACAATAATAAAAATATGCAGTGATACAATGATGAAATATGTAGCGCTACAATGATGAAATATGCAGGGATACAATGATGAAATATGCAGTGACACAATGATGAAATATGGAGTGGTACAATGATGACATATGCAGTGATACAATGATGGAATTTCATGTGATACAATGATGAAATAAGCAGTGATACAATGATGAAATAAGCAGTGGTACAATGATGACATATGCAGTGATACTATGATGGAATATCATGCGATACAATGATGAAATAAGCAGTGATACAATGATGAAATATGCAGTGACACAATGATGAAATATGGAGTGGTACAATGATGACATATGCAGTGATACAATGATGGAATTTCATGTGATACAATGATGAAATAAGCAGTGATACAATGATGAAATAAGCAGTGGTACAATGATGACATATGCAGTGATACTATGATGGAATATCATGCGATACAATGATGAAATAAGCAGTGATACAATGATGAAATATTCAGTGACACAATGATGAAATATGGAGTGATACAATGATGAAATAAGCAGTGGTACAATGATGACATATGCAGTGATACAATGATGGAATTTCATGTGATACAATGATGAAATAAGCAGTGATACAATGATGAAATATGCAGTGGTACAATGATGACATATGCAGTGATACTATGATGGAATATCATGCGATACAATGATGAAATAAGCAGTGATACAATGATGAAATAAGCAGTGACACAATGATTAAATAAGCAGTGACACAATGATTAAATAAGAAGTGACACAATGATTAAATAAGAAGTGACACAATGATGAAATAAGCAGTGATACAATGATGAAATAAGCAGTGATACAATGATGAAATAAGCAGTGATACAATGATGAAATATGCAGTGACACAATGATGAAATAAGAAGTGACACAATGATGAAATAAGCAGTGATACAATGATGAAATAAGCAGTGATACAATGATGAAATAAGCAGTGATACAATGATGAAATATGCAGTGATACAATGATGAAATATGCAGTGGTACAATGATGAAATATCATGTGATACCATGATGGAATATCATGTGATACAATGATGAAATAAGCAGTGACACAATGATTAAATAAGAAGTGACACAATGATGAAATAAGCAGTGATACAATGATGAAATAAGCAGTGATACAATGATGAAATATGCAGTGATACAATGATGAAATATGCAGTGGTACAATGATGAAATATGCAGTGACACAATTATGAAAATTTAATAATCAGTGATACAATGATGAAATAAGCAGTGATACAATGATGAAATAAGCAGTGATACAATGATGAAATAAGCAGTGACACAATGATTAAATAAGAAGTGACACAATGATGAAATAAGCAGTGATACAATGATGAAATAAGCAGTGATACAATGATGAAATATGCAGTGATACAATGATGAAATATGCAGTGGTACAATGATGAAATAAGCAGTGACACAATGATGAAATAAGCAGTGATACAATGATGAAATAAGCAGTGATACAATGATGAAATAAGCAGTGACACAATGATTAAATAAGAAGTGACACAATGATGAAATAAGCAGTGATACAATGATGAAATAAGCAGTGATACAATGATGAAATAAGCAGTGATACAATGATGAAATAAGCAGTGATACAATGATGAAATAAGCAGTGACACAATGATTAAATAAGAAGTGACACAATGATGAAATAAGCAGTGATACAATGATGAAATAAGCAGTGATACAATGATAAAATATGCAGTGATACAATGATGAAATATGCAGTGGTACAATGATGAAATATGCAGTGACACAATTATGAAAATTTAATAATCAGTGATACAATGATGAAATAAGCAGTGATACAATGATGAAATAAGCAGTGATACAATGATGAAATAAGCAGTGACACAATGATTAAATAAGAAGTGACACAATGATGAAATAAGCAGTGATACAATGATGAAATAAGCAGTGATACAATGATGAAATATGCAGTGATACAATGATGAAATATGCAGTGGTACAATGATGAAATAAGCAGTGACACAATGATGAAATAAGCAGTGATACAATGATGAAATAAGCAGTGATACAATGATGAAATAAGCAGTGACACAATGATTAAATAAGAAGTGACACAATGATGAAATAAGCAGTGATACAATGATGAAATAAGCAGTGATACAATGATGAAATAAGCAGTGATACAATGATGAAATAAGCAGTGATACAATGATGAAATAAGCAGTGACACAATGATTAAATAAGAAGTGACACAATGATGAAATAAGCAGTGATACAATGATGAAATAAGCAGTGATACAATGATGAAATATGCAGTGATACAATGATGAAATATGCAGTGGTACAATGATGAAATATGCAGTGACACAATTATGAAAATTTAATAATCAGTGATACAATGATGAAATAAGCAGTGATACAATGATGAAATAAGCAGTGATACAATGATGAAATTAGCAGTGACACAATGATTAAATAAGAAGTGACACAATGATGAAATAAGCAGTGATACAATGATGAAATAAGCAGTGATACAATGATGAAATAAGCAGTGATACAATGATGAAATATGCAGTGGTACAATGATGAAATAAGTAGTGATACAATGATTAAATAAGCAAAGACAAATGATGAAATATGCAGTGACACAATTATGAAATAATCAGTGATACAATGATGAAATATGCAGTGATACAATGATGAAATATGCAGTGGTACAATGATGCAATATGCAGTGATACAATGATGAAATATGCAGTGATACAATGATGAAATAAGCAGTGATACAATGATGAAATATGCAGTGATACAATGATGAAATATGCAGTGATACAATGATGAAATATCATGTGATACAATGATGAAATATCATGTGATACAATGATGAAATAAGCAGTGATACAATGATGAAATAAGCAGTGATAAAATGATTAAATAAGAAGTTACACAATGATTAAATAAGCAGAGACAAATGATGAATTATGCAGTGACACAATTATGAAATAATCAGTAATACAATGATGAAACTAGAACTGTCGCCAGAGGCGGACAAATACCCCCCGTTGGCAATTTGTTAGTGGGTGGGTAAACATACAAGACTTTGTTCCTATAAAATATATAGACATATATTATAGAGAAAAGCCTGAACAAGAATTTTCTATTGACTACCAAGTATGAAATGCATTTAAATACAAAGGGCCATAACGGAGTGGAAAATTATCGAACCGGAACGTCACGACAATATGCGCATCTCCACTTGACATACATGTGATACCTCACGGCGTGAGATGAAATCTCACGGAATTCTAACCCTCCTCCCGGCCCCACGGAATTGTGTGAAAAACTCCCGTAAAATTGCTAAAATCGATTTTTCGAAAATCATCGATCTATTTCACCTGGATTTGACCTGGATCAATAGCCTGGGGGAAAGTGGGTGAAACTTTGCAAACAGTTTATTGGCTTAATTGATCTGACCAAAGGATTAGCAGCACACTTATGAAGTCTTTAATGATGTCTGTAATTAAACAGGTTAGATACGACTTGAAACAAATTGCCGGCGTCAAGTGGAAAATGAATGTTTGTTAAGGGAGATGCAGTAATTATCGGATAGCGAAAACGAAAGTAGAAATCTCACACAAAAACAATTGAGTTGTGGGGAATGGGGGTAGGTATCTAAAATAAATAAATCAAGATGGCATCTCAAACATTTTTAATCAAGATGGGGTGTTTTTCAAGTTAAAAAACACATTTTTTCTCGAATCAATACTCGCTGGTAAGCAGATTTGTCAAGGTTGTTGTTGCTTCTAAAAATAGAATGAATTCAAGAACGACAACTCCTACGAAATTTCATACTTCGTACTCAATTAGATTCGTATTATTGTACATCAGACTCAATTTGATTCATACTATCGGTTATTTTCCAGAGGGGAGATTATTAGGCAGCCAACTGTGCAGCCGTCTTTTGCTCGGCCGTTTTTGAAACATCGCGGCCAATATTTGGTGGAGTGGGTGGGGAAAAAAATAAATAAAAAAACATTTTTTATTTTTTATTTTTTTATTATACTCTTACTTTCTCAATATTTTTATGTTTTGTAAGTACGAAAATATAACAACAAACTTTAAAGGGACACGGTCTGTAAGTATTAAAGCAGAATATTGAGCATAACCAAATAACAGCGAAATGAATAGTGAACATGTTTATCATTGGTTATTAAATAAAATATTGTTTAAAAACTTTTTTTATTCATTCATGTTATCTCCCCTGACATCAATGAAGAAACTTGTTTAAAAGTGTATTTTTAGGTATTCGTTTATGAAATTTGGGTATAAAATACTGCTCGCGCGCTAAAAATAGCCCGCGAAAAAACCTCCCAGATTTTTGCTTGAATCTCCCTTAAAAAAATCACTAAACTCCCAGATTGAGGTCCTGAAAGTATCACATGTATGACTTGATAGTGATGTTTTGTAGCAAGTTTCACAAATTAGAAATAGCCCGAACAAGAATTTTCCATTTGACTACCAAGTATGAAATGCATTAAAAATACAAAGGGCCATAACTCAGTGAAAAATTATTGAACTGGAACATCATGACAGTATGCACATCTCCACTTAATATTGATACTTCCTAGCAAGTGTCAATAAATTCTAACAAGGAGTTTTAGAGAAATAACCCGGACAAGAATTTTGTATTTTTCATATATATTAGAAATTCAAAAGGCCATAACTCAGTGGAAAATTATTGAACCGGAGAGTCATGACAGTATGCGCATATTTACTTGATATTGATGCTCCGTAGCAAGCTTCATAAAATTATAACATGGGGTTTTAGAGAAATAGCGCGGACAAGAATTTTCTATTTCACTACCAAGTATGAAATGCATTAAAAATACAAAGGGCCATAATTCAGTGGAAAATTATTGAACTGGAACATTATGATAGTATGCACATCTCCACTTGATATTGATACTTCCTAGCAAGTTTCGCTAAATTCTAACAAGGAGTTTTAGAGAAATAGCCCGGACAAGAATTTTGTATTATATGCATATTAGAAATACAAAGGGCCATAACTCAGTGGAAAATTAACGAAATGGAACGTCATGATAGTATGCCCATGTCCACTCGATATTGATACTTCCAAGCAAGTTTTGCGAAATTCTAGGAAGGAGTTATTGAGAAATAGCCCAGACAATAATTGCGTCTACGAACAGGCGGACAGCTTTCACTACCAAGTATGAAATGCATTAAAAATACAAAGGGCCATAACTCAGTGGAAAATTATTGAACCCGAACATTGTGACAGTATGCACACCTCGACTTGATATTGATGCTTCCTAGAAAGTTTCGCTCAATTCTAACAAGGCGTTTTAGAGAAATAGCCCGGACAAGAATTGTGTATTATATATATATATAAGAAATACAAAGGGCCATAACTCAGTGTTTAATTATCGAACCGGAATGTCATGATAGTATGCGCATGTCCACTCGATATTGATACTTCCTAGCAAGTTTAGCGAAATTCTAAGAAGGAGTTATTGAGAAATAGCCTGCAAAAGAATTGCGTCTACGGACAAACAGGACGGACGGACAAGATGATTCCAGTATACACCACCTCACTTTGCAGGGGTATAAAAAGCAGTGATACAATGATGAAATATGCAGTGACACAATGACGAAATAATCAGTGATACAATGATGAAATAAGCAGTGATATACAATGAAATATGCAGTGACACAGTGATGAAATAAGCAGTGACACAATGATGAAATATGCAGTGATACAATGATGAAATATGCACTGATACAATGATGAAATATGCAGTGACACAATGTTGAAATATGCACTGATACAATGATGAAATATGCACTGATACAATGATGAAATATGCACTGATACAATGATGAAATATGCACTGATACAATGATGAAATATGCACTGATACAATGTTGAAATATGCAGTGACACAATGTTGAAATAAGCAATGATGAAATAAGCAGGGATACAATGATGAAATATGCAGTGACACAATGTTGAAATAAGCAGTGATTCAATGATGAAATAAGTAGGGATGCAATGATGAAATATGCACTGATACAATGATGAAATATGCACTGATACAATGATGAAATATGCACTGATACAATGATGAAATATGCAGTGACACAATGTTAATATAAGCAATGATGAAATAAGCAGGGATACAATGATGAAATATGCAGTGACACAATGTTGAAATAAGCAGTGATACAATGATGAAATAAGTAGGGATGCAATGATGAAATAATCAGTGACACAATGATGAAATAAGCAGTGATATACAATGAAATATTCAGTGACACAGTGATGAAATAAGCAGTGACACACTAATGAAATAATCAGTGACACAATGATGAAATAAGCAGTGATATACAATGAAATATACAGTGACACAGTGATGAAATAAGCAGTGACACAATGATGAAAAAAGCAGTGATACAATGATCAACTAAGCAGTGATACAATGATCAAATAAGCAGTGACACAATGAACAAATAAGCAGTGACACAATGATGAAACTAGCAGTGACACAATGATGAAACTAGCAGTGACACAATGATGAAATAAGCAGTGACACAATGAACAAATAAGCAGTGACACAATGATGAAACTAGCAGTGACACAATGATGAAATAAGCAGTGATATAATGATAAACTAAGCAGTGATACAATGATCAAATAAGCAGTGACACAATGATCAAATAAGCAGTGACACAAGGATCAAATTTGCAGTGACACAATGATGAAATAAGCAGTGATACAATTAAGCAGCAATACAATGATGAAATAAGCAGTGACACAATGATGAAACAAGCAGGGATACAATGATCAAATATGCAGTGATAAAATGATGAAATAAGCAGTGATACAATGATGAAATAAGCTGTGACACAATGATGAAATATTCAGTGACACAATGATGAAACAAGAAGTAGTCTGAGAGATAGCCATATTGCCCGCCGCAGTTTTTTTTCCTATGTAGCTGTAGAATACAGGATTGGGTGCTTTGTTTAAAGGAAGTTTTCTCATTGCACATAAAGCAGAAAGTAAAATGCACAAAAAATATAACACTACAAAAGGCAGTAACTCTAACTTCAGTCGGAAAGAGTTATTGTTACTGCACTCTGCACATCCTCTTATTGCCCTCTATATTTGTGTAAAGTTTCATTCCAGTCCCATTTGTAGTTGTTAAGCTATGCATCAGACAAGAATTATAAGTATAAAATAACACAGGGCAATAACTCTAATTTAAATGAACGTATAATTATGGTTCTTGCATTCTCCACATCCTCTAATTGCTCTCTGTCATTGTGTTTCATTGCAGATCCATTAGCAGTTTTGGAGCTATGCTTCGGACAAGAATGTTAAGTATAGAATTACAAAGGCCAATAACTCTATTGTCCATGAAGATAGAGTTATGATTATTGCAATCTTCACTTCATCTACTTGACCTCTATTATTTTGAGATGTTTCATTCCAGTCTAATAGTTTTTGAGTTATGCTTCAAACAAGAATTATAAGTATAAAACTACAAAGGGCAATAACTCTCAATTAAATGAAGACAGAGTTATGATTCTTGCATTCTGCACTTCCTTTCATTGCTCTCTCTCATTGCGTGGTTTCACTGCAGTCCCATTAGTACTTTTCGAGTTACAGAGCGGACATGAATTATGTTTAAAATTAAAAAGGGCAATAACTCTAATTCAAATGAAGGCAGAGTTATGGTTCTTGTGCTCTGCACTTCCTCTCATTGCCCTCTATCATTGTGTGAAATTTCATTGCATTCCCACAAGTAGTTTCGGAGTTACGGAGTTATGGAGCGGACCCAAATTATAAGTATAAAATTACAAAGGGCAACAACTGTAATCTAAATGAAGATAGAGTTATGGTTCTTGGGCTCTGTATTGTCCTCTCATTGCCCTCCATCATTGTGTGAAATTTCATTGCAGTCCCATTAGTAGTTTTTGAGTTATTGAGCGGACACAAATCATAAAGGACAATAACTCTAATTTAATTGAAGACAGAGTTATGCTTCATGTGCTCTGCACGTCCTCTCATTGTCCTCTATCATTGTGTGAAATTTCATTGCAGTCTCTCTAGTAGTTTTTTAGTTATAGAGCGGACACGAAATGGGATGGATGGACGGATGGGCGGACGTATGGACAGACATAAGCAGCGATACAAAGATGGTGCTGTCTGATAATGTTACATTGAACTGTCAAATTTATATGAAATCTGGCCCTTTATTTTATATCTAATTTGAGCATTTACTAATGAAATCAGTTTAGCAATTATATAAAATTTAGCATTAACAGTATACTGAACTGCAGCATTTATTTGACATTTAGCACTTAATGTTAGGTTGAACTGGGGCAGTCATTTGAAATTACTTATTTTGTATATATTTAATACTTTAAACTTGATTCATGATGGAATGAGACATGCGAAACAGTTTAGATGAGGGCAAATCATAAGACAGCCATGTCTGATTGATTCTTTGATCAAAATGTTATTAAACAAAGCAGTTTTATAGCAGTCATTGTTTCATGAAATTGCAAACAGACAGACAATTACAGATAACAGGCATGTTGACTGTAGAAGTAGTATATATGAAACTTCTCAAATGATGATTTACCTCAGATTCATCAAGTTGTTGTTCAGTCTCCTCTAACTCTGATTTCAAACTTTTGTTTTTCATCTGCAACTGGGACATCTTCATCATTGCTGCCTCCCCTTCCTTCTCCATGGAAGATACCTGCAACATGACACTTAATATAACCACATAAACAAGATTACAGCACAGAGTTTTCATCAAAATCTTGTGTTCTGCTTTTCATAATTTTGTGCTTAATCCAAAAGTGTTTTTATTTTTTTAATCTGTAAAGTTATGTCAAACCAGTATTATATTGCGCTACGATCCTAATCAATATGCGTATTGTATCGGAAGGTCCCATATAAGCCACGAAGTAGTCTATCAAACTAAGCTTAATATGCATAATGACGATACAATGACTATACAGGTAAACACAGAAGCTAATCCGAAAACAAAAGGATTAATTAAGGTGCCATTTAGCCCAATCACATGTTTGTTGTTGGTGCCGTTTATTTGTGTTTTCAATTCAACATATTCCTCTAGGGCCAAATGACGTCCCACGCACTGTCTTCTACTAAAAACGTAACATTAGCCAAGATTTCTTAAAAATAGGTTGTCGTAGCTGTCTCGGTACGTTGGAATGTCAATGCAGTCGTCCCGTTTAAAACGTCCCTTTATGGATTTCAAGTTCACAGGTTTTCTTAAAATTGTTTTTTAGTTTTTAATTTCGTTTAAACATATTTTGTAGTTTGGGGGTTGTAAAAGCCGTTCCATACCATACATTTTGCGACATAAAGGAACTAGCAGGTGCGTGGCCACAATTTCTCAAAAATAGGCCGTTTTATATGAGGACCCGGAAATAGTGATCCCATGCCCCAATATGGGTGAAGTAATAAGATGCATAAACTATAACAAATCCCAAACCAAAATTATAGATATATACATGCTAACATGCAAACCTAGATCTGCCTTTATTGCACATTTTATGGGCTATCACAATTTGGGTTCCATTGGAGCCCAGAATTTGCAGAAGACAAAATTACTTATCCAACCCTTTACAACATACTATAAGGAAACCAATTCCACAATTTAGTTCAGCTAGGACAAAAAATGTAAGAGATAAACACAGCTTACACGCAAAATTTGATGTGAAACAGACATATTTTAAGGGCTATCAGAATTTGGGTTCCATGGGAGCCCAGGGGTTACAGGAACCAAAATTACTTAAGCAGCCCATACGATAATGCTATAAAGAAGCAGATGGCCAAATTTGGTTGTGCTAGGGTAAGAATTGTAAGAGATATAGACTTGTAAACACAGCTTACACGCAAAATTTGATGTGAAATGGGGCACATTTTATGGGCTATCATAATTTGGGTTCCATGAGAGCCCGGGTTACAGGAACCAAAATTGCTTATGCAGCCCTTAAGATAATGCTACAAGGAAGCCCATGAACAAATTTGGTTGTGGTAGGATAAGAAATGTAAGAGATATAGACTTGTAAACACAGCTTACACGCAAACCTTGATGTGGGACGCCGACGCCAACGCCAACGCCGACGCCGACCCCGGGGTGATTACATAAGATCTCTTATTCTTCGAATAGTCGAGCTAATAAAATGGATTTTAAGTTAAAAGAAACACTCTTATTATAAGACACATGCTTAGAAAAAAATATGGAACAAGAGTTGCACGTAACATGGTGTCTAGCCTAAATACCTTTGTCTGCATTCAAAAGGGTAGCGTTCATAGTTTTCCATAAAAGGAGCTAAATGCAATTATTGATGAATGGACAGACATTACCATTCCATACACCAGATTGGGTCAAAAGAAAATAGACGTGTGTCCATATCAGCTTGTTACTTCATTATGCTAAATATAGGCTTTACTTATAGACAGTGTCCCTTTAAAAAGTTAATTTCATATTGAACAAGTTTAGCCTGAAAAAACATCTACTATTATAATTGGGAAGTATCATGTTACACAGAGGTTGGTATCAGACCGGTGAAAATCAGCCCATTGAACACAATGCAATATAGGCTATATTTGGAGATCAGTCAAAAGTTCCACAACATTCGTTCACTTAAATACACTTTTATTCCGTGTATTAAACATATTTGGCTAGCAAACGGTCCCATATCTGGAATAAAACACCGATTCAGTTTTTCAACATTTCGCATCATTCATTCACACTATGCGTATATCTGTCAAAACCACATCTCTACCTAACCTCTTTGCTCATACTCTCCAAAGAAATAATCCAGACAAACACAGTAAAATACTTACTATTCATGACAACAGACATACTACTTTAACCTCAGGTTAGATTTAACAATGAAATAAAAACTAACCTTGGGAAAAACACATGCAAACTAGAAACTTTGGATTTTTTCAAGGAACTATTTTAGCACCCTACGACCCGGAAGTACTTCCTGAATGGTCTGACACCGGTTGCATTGCTCTCACAAATTGACATTTTAATCTAAGCATATGGGGGGTGGGGGTGTGTGTGGGGAGTGGGGGATGTTGGCTGGGATTTTTCCTGAAAAAATCATCCGGCCCTTGAATTGTTGAAAAAAAATATCGTGGCTCTGACTTGAGGGAAATAAACAGTCCCTCAAATTGTTGAAAAAAAATAATCCAGCATTCTCTCACATTCATTCTTGGAAATAAATGATCTGGCTGTGAGTCCAGTTAGAGCAAACAAGAGGTCAATGACCTTGAAGCTCTACTGATTGATTTTGATTTCAGGAAGTAGTCGCTACAGACTTGTTTTTTGAAAATCTATTTTTAACCGTGGCGGCCATCTTGAATTTCCGGCCGACCTGAAATTTCGCTAGGATCAATTAGACATTAAGAGCAACATTCCTGTGAAGTTTCATGAAAATCCGTCAAGTAGTTTCAGAGGAGTAGTCGCTACAAGTTTTCATTATATAACTCTTATGTAAACAAAGATGGCCGTTGGTAGCCATGTTTAACGTCAAATCAAAACGGATTTCGACAAGGACCAACATCATGTCATACTGATCGTTTTAGAAAAAGTCCCATATCAATATCTCTTATAGTTTTGAAGAAGTAGTCGCTGCAAACTTATTTATGTTAAATCTATTTTTAGCTGTGGCGGCCATCTTGAATTTCCGGCCGACCTGAAATTTTTCTGGGATCAACTAGACATCAAGAGCAACATTCCTGTGAAGTTTCATGAACATCCGTCAAGCAGTTTCAGAGGAGTAGTCGCTACAAGTTTTTACTATATAACTCTATGTAACCAAAGATGGCCACTGGCAGCCATGTTTAACGTCGAATCAAAATAATTTTCCACAAGGATCAACATCATGTCATGCTGATCATTTTAGAAGAGGTCCCATATCAATATCACTTATAGTTTTCAAGAAGTAGTCGCTACAAACTTATTTTTTAAAAATCTATTTTTAGCTGTGACAGCCATCTTGAATTTCTGGCAGATCTGAAATTTTGCTAGGATCAATTAGACATCAAGAGCAACATTCCTGTAAAGTTTCATGACAATCTGTCAAGTAGTTTCAGAGGAGTAGTCGCTACAAGTTTTTACTATATAACTCTATGTAAACAAAGATGGCCGCTGCAGCCATGTTTAACGTTGAATCAAAACGATTTTTGACAAGGATCAACATCATGTCATGCTGATCATTTTAGAAAAAGTCCCATATCAATATCACTCACAGTTTTCAAGAAGTAGTCGCTACAAACCTATCTTTTAAGAATCTATTTTTAGCTGTGACAGCCATCTTGAATTTCTGGCAGATCTGAAATTTTGCTAGGATCAATAAGACATCAAGAGCAACATTCCTGTAAAGTTTCATGACAATCCGTCAAGTAGTTTCAGAGGAGTAGTCGCTACAAGTTTTTACTATATAACTCTATGTAAACAAAGATGGCCGCTGGCAGCCATGTTTAAAGTTGAATCAAAACGATTTTTGACAAGGATCAACATCATGTCATGCTGATCATTTTAGAAAAAGTCCCATATCAATATCACTTATAGTTTTCAAGAAATAGTCGCTACAAACTTGTATTTTAAAACTCTATTTTTAGCTTTGGCGGCCATCTTGGATTTCACATCAACATGAATTTTTGCTAGGATCAACTAGACTTTATGGGCAACATTTCTGTAAAGTTTCATGAATATCCATCTAGTAGTTTCAGAGGAGTTGTCGCTACAAATAAAAGTTTACGGACAGACGGACAGACGGACGCCGCACCACGGCATAAGCTCTGCTGATCTCTGATCAGTAGAGCTAAAAAATCACCTGGCTCCCTTTTTAGTCTATGATAAATGTAGATCTACTCCATCAGCCACTGGATTCAACACGGAGATGTTTAACTACAATCTGGCTACATCCACAACTTCTGCTCAGAAGTTTATCGAAATCTCCAGTTGGAATAAGTTTAGTATTCATGGTTGTAATAAATGTGATGTCCATAGATCATGGTAGTAATAAATGTGGTATTCATTTAAGTCATGGTAGTTATAAATGTGATAAATGTGGTATACACTGGCAATGGTGGTAGTAAACGTGTTGTACATTGTATAAAATGGTATAAAGTGGTCATGGTAGTAATTTGGTATACATTGATTGGTCATGGTAGTATGTAAATATTGCAATCCTGTGAGGGTGACAGTGAACAGTTGTCAACCTTCTACGGTTATTTATTTTATTATACTGAAAATATATGTTTGAAAAAGATATTTGGTTCTGCTAAATATTCCTTTTAAATAAAACATGAGAAAACATTGTTACTTCTGTCTGTTCAAAATCACTAATCTCAGCATCTAGAAAATAAATTTCTGCAGATGGTCCTTGTGTTCTTTCTGAATCTTCAGCTGTGAACTCATGAGTAAACTTTTCAAATAATCTTCAGAAAGTTGTGCAAACTGTGTCTGCCATTTTAGTAAATGTTCACTGATTTTCATCTTTGCGCATGTATTCATACTCCTACACTGTTCACCATAGGACGTCCCAATACATATAAACTTGCTTTGACTAAACAATCATAAGACAGTACAAATTATATGGGGTGGCATTACAAAAAATACTAGCATTCAGTGACTCACTCCATGGAGACATTACAAGCGATATGAGATATTACAACAAGAGGTCAATGACCTTGAAGCTCTACTGATTGATTTTGATTTCAGGAAGTAGTCGCTACAGACTTGTTTTTTGAAAATCTATTTTTAACCGTGGCGGCCATCTTGAATTTCCGGCCGACCTGATATTTTGCTAAGATCAATAAGACATTAAGAGCAACATTCCTGTGAAGTTTCATGAAAATCCGTCAGGTAGTTTCAAAGAAGTAGTCGCTACAAGTTTTCATTATATAACTATGTAAACAAAGCAGCCATGTTTAAGGTCAAATCAAAACGATTTTCGACAAGGACCAACATCAAGTCATACTGATCATTTTAGAAAAAGTCCCATATCAATATCTCTTATTGTTTTGAAGAAGTAGTCGCTACAAACTTATTTATTTTAAATCTATTTTTAGCTGTGGTGGCCATCTTGAATTTCCGGCCGACCTGAAATTTTTCTAGGATCAACTAGACATCAAGAGCAACATTCCTGTGAAGTTTCATGAACATCCGTCAAGTAGTTTCAGAGGAGTAGTCGCTACAAGTTTTTACTATATAACTCTATGTAACCAAAGATGGCCACTGGCAGCCATGTTTAACGACGAATCAAAATAATTTTCCACAAGGATCTACATCATGTCATGCTGATCATTTTAGAAAAAGTCCCATATCAATATCACTTATAGTTTTCAAGAAGTAGTCGCTACAAACTTATTTTTTAAAAATCTATTTTTAGCTGTGACGGCCATCTTGAATTTCCGGCCGACCTGAAATTTTGATAGGATCAATTAGACATCAAGAGCAACATTCCTGTAAAGTTTCATGACAATCCGCCAAGTAGTTTCAGAGGAGTAGTCGCTACAAGTTTTTACTATATAACTCTATGTAAACAAAGATGGCCGCTGGCAGCCATGTTTAACGTTGAATCAAAACGATTTATGACTAGGATCAACATCATGTAATGCTGATCATTTTAGAAAAAGTCCCATATCAATATCACTTATAGTTTTCAAGAAGAAGTCGCTACAAACTTGTTTTTTAACAAGAGGTCAATGACCTTGAAGCTCTACTGATAGATTTTGATAGCTAGGTGAAGTGAAGTTTCATAAAAACTGTCAAGTAGTTTCAGAGGAGTAGTCGCTACAAGTTGAAGTTTTTACTATATAACTCTAGGTAAACAAAGATGGCCACTGGCAGCCATGTTTAATGTCGAATCAAAATAATTTTTGACAAGGATCAACATCTTATCTTGTCATGCTGATCATTTCAGAAAAAGTCCCATATCAATATCACTTACAGTGTTCAAGAAGTAGTCGCCACAAACTTGTTTTTAAAAATCTATGTTTAGCTGTGGTGGCCATCTTGAATTTCCAGCCGACCTGAAATTGTGCTAGGATCAACTAGACATCAAGAGCAACATTCCTGTGAAGTTTCATGAAAATCCGTCTAGTGGTTTCAGAGGAGTAGTCACTACACATTTTTACTATACAAACTCTTATGTAAACAAAGATGGCCACTGGCAGCCATGTTTAACGTCGAATCAAAATAATGTTAGACTAGGATCAACATAATGTCATGCTGATCATTTTAGAAAAAGTCCCATATCAATATCACTTATAGTTTTCAAGAAGTAGTCGCTACAAACTTATTTTTTAAAAATCTATTTTTAGCTGTGGCGGCCATCTTAAATTTCTGGCCGACCTGAAATTTTGCTACGATCAATTGGACATCAAGAGCAACATTCCTGTAAAGTTTCATGAAAATCCGCCAAGTAGTTTCAGAGGAGTAGTCGCTACAAGTGTTTACTATATAACTCTATGCAAACAAAGATGGCCACTGGTCGCATCGAAATAAATTTCGACAAGGATCAACATCATGTCATGCTGATCATTTTAGAAAACGTCCCATATCAATATCACTTACAGTTTTCAAGAAGTAGTCGCTACAAATTTATTTATTTTAAATCTATTTTTAGCCGTGGCGGCCATCTTGAATTTCCGGCCAGCCTGAAATTTTTCTAGGATCAACTAGACATCAAGAGCAACATTCCTGTGAAGTTTCATGGACATCCGTCAAGTAGTTTCAGAGGAGTAGTCGCTACAAGTTTTACTATATAACTCTATGTAAACAAAGATGGCCACTGGCAGCCATGTTTAACGTCGAATCAAAACGATTTTTGACAAGGACCAACATCATGTCATGCTGATCATTTTAGAAAAAGTCCCATATCAATATCACTTATAGTTTTCAAGGAGTAGTCGCTACAAACTTGTATTTTAAAAATCTATTTTTAGCTTTGGCGGCCATCTTGGATTGTGCATCAACATGAATTTTTGCTAGGATCAACTAGACTTCATGGGCAACATTGTTGTAAAGTTTCATGAATATCCATCCAGTAGTTTCAGAGGAGTAGTCGCTACAAGTTTTTACTATATAAATCTATGTAAACAAAGATGGCTGCTAGCGGCCATGTTTAAAGTCGCATCGAAATAAATTTCAACAAGGATCAACATCATGTCATGCTGATCATTTTAGAAAAAGTCCCATATCAATATCACTTATAGTTTTCAAGAAGTAGTCGCTACAAACTTGAATTTAAAAAATCTATTTTTAGCTTTGGCGGCCATCTTGGATTTCACATCAACATGAATTTTTGCTAGGATCAACTAGACTTCATGGGCAACATTTCTGTAAAGTTTTATGAATATCCATTCAGTAGTTTCAGAGGAGTAGTCGCTACAAATAAAAGTTAACGGACGGACAGACGGACGGACGACGGACGCCACACCACGGCATAAGCTCTGCTGATCTCTGATCAGTGGAGCTAAAAATCTATTTTTAGCTGTGACGGCCATCTTGAATTTCCGGCCGACCTGAAATTTTTCTAGGATCAATTAGACATCAAGAGCAACATTCCTGTAAAGTTTCATGACAATCCGCCAAGTAGTTTCAGAGGAGTAGTCGCTACAAGTTTTTACTATATAACTCTATGTAAACAAAGATGGCCACTGGCAGCCATGTTTAACGTCGAATCAAAACGATTTTTGACAAGGACCAACATCATGTCATGCTGATCATTTTAGAAAAAGTCCCATATCAATATCACTTAAAGTTTTCAAGGAGTAGTCGCTACAAACTTGTATTTTAAAAATCTATTTTTAGCTTTGGCGGCCATCTTGGATTGTGCATCAACATGAATTTTTGCTAGGATCAACTAGACTTCATGGGCAACATTGTTGTAAAGTTTCATGAATATCCATCCAGTAGTTTCAGAGGAGTAGTCGCTACAAGTTTTTACTATATAAATCTATGTAAACAAAGATGGCTGCTAGCGGCCATGTTTAAAGTCGCATCAAAATAAATTTCAACAAGGATCAACATCATGTCATGCTGATCATTTTAGAAAAAGTCCCATATCAATATCACTTATAGTTTTCAAGAAGTAGTCGCTACAAACTTGAATTTAAAAAATCTATTTTTAGCTTTGGTGGCCATCTTGGATTTCACATCAACATGAATTTTTGCTAGGATCAACTAGACTTCATGGGCAACATTTCTGTAAAGTTTTATGAATATCCATTCAGTAGTTTCAGAGGAGTAGTCGCTACAAATAAAAGTTAACGGACGGACAGACGGACGGACGGACGGACGACGGACGCCACACCACGGCATAAGCTCTGCTGATCTCTGATCAGTGGAGCTAAAAATCTATTTTTAGCTGTGACGGCCATCTTGAATTTCCGGCCGACCTGAAATTTTTCTAGGATCAATTAGACATCAAGAGCAACATTCCTGTAAAGTTTCATGACAATCCGCCAAGTAGTTTCAGAGGAGTAGTCGCTACAAGTTTTTACTATATAACTCTATGTAAACAAAGATGGCCGCTGGCAGCCATGTTTAACGTTGAATCAAAACGATTTTTGACTAGGATCAACATCATGTAATGCTGATCATTTTAGAAAAAGTCCCATATCAATATCACTTATAGTTTTCAAGAAGTAGTCGCTACAAACTTTTTTTTAAAAATCTATTTTTAGCTGTGACGGCCATCTTGAATTTCCGGCCGACCTGAAATTTTTCTAGGATCAATTAGACTTCAAGAGCAACATTCCTGTTAAGTTTCATAACAATCCGCCAAGTAGTTTTAGAGAAGTAGTCGCTACAAGTTTTTACTATATAACTCTATGTAAACAAAGATGGCCGCTGGCAGCAATGTTTAACGTTGAATCAAAACGATTTTTGACTAGGATCAACATCATGTCATGCTGATCATTTTAGAAAAAGTCCCATATCAATATCACTTATAGTTTTCAAGAAGAAGTCGCTACAAACTTGTATTTTAAAACTCTATTTTTAGCTTTGGCGGCCATCTTGGATTTCACATCAACATGAATTTTTGCTAGGATCAACTAGACTTTATGGGCAACATTTCTGTAAAGTTTCATGAATATCCATCCAGTAGTTTCAGCTGTGAAGTCGCTACAAATAAAAGTTTACGGACAGACGGACAGACGGACGACGGACGCCGCACCACGGCATAAGCTCTGCTGATCTCTGATCAGTAGAGCTAAAAATGGAAAAATAACAGTCTACGGAAATTTAACTTGAGTGTTTGACATTCGTTATTAATAAATATGGTATCAGTGGTCATGGTAGAAATAAATGTAGTATACATAGCTCATGGTAGTAATACATGTGGTAGTCAGTGGTCATGTTAGTAATGAATGGAGTATTCAGTGGTCATGGTAGTTATAAATGTGGTATTTAGTCTTAGTAGCCATGTTAGTTTTAAATGTGGTATTTAGTCTTAGTAGCCATGGTAGTATTAAATGTGGTATTTAGTCTTAGTAGCCATGGTAGTATTAAATGTGGTACTTAGTCTTAGTAGCCATGGTAGTATTAAATGTGGTATTTAGTCTTAGTAGCCATGGTAGTATTAAATGCGGTATTTAGTCTTAGTAGCCATGGTAGTATTAAATGTGGTTCTTAGTCTTAGTAGCCATGGTAGTATTAAATGCGGTATTTAGTCTTAGTAGCCATGGTAGTATTAAATGTGGTTCTTAGTCTTAGTAGCCATGGTAGTATTAAATGCGGTATTTAGTCTTAGTAGCCATGGTAGTATTAAATGTGGTACTTAGTCTTAGTAGCCATGGTAGTATTAAATGTGGTACTTAGTCTTAGTAGCCATGGTAGTATTAAATGTGGTATTTAGTCTTAGTAGCCATGGTAGTATTAAATGTGGTACTTAGTCTTAGTAGCCATGGTAGTATTAAATGCGGTATTTAGTCTTAGTAGCCATGGTAGTATTAAATGTGGTTCTTAGTCGTAGGAGCCATGGTATTATTAAATGTGGTACTTAGTCTTAGTAGCCATGGTAGTATTAAATGTGGTACTTAGTAGCCATGGTAGTATTAAATGGGATATACAGTGGTCATGGTAGTAATACTTGTGATATACAGTGGTCATGGTAGTATAAAATGTGGTAAAGAGTAGCCATGATAGTTATAGTTATACATGTGAGGTACTTTGGACATGTTAGTAATCAATGTGGTATGCAGTGGTCATGGTAGTATTACAATACAAGGGTCCCGGTATTTGTGCAATGGACTTTGTGAATATCACCAACAAGAAAGTGGACTTAAGAAGCAGCTTCAGCCACATGCAGTGCCGAGGTACAGACTATATCCCAGAGTTAATAAGAATGGTATGGAACATGGTAGACATTGCCCAGTACACCACAAACAAACATCCAATCAATACATACTTTAGAAGAGCAAAAGGGGGCTCACATACAAAGCAGACAAGGCCATCATAAATTAAGATTAAAATGAGCAGGTGGAGTTCATGATCCACCAAAATGGAATGATCCATATTAAACAAGAGCTGTAGAAAGGGGAGGGGTTGGAAGAAAACAGGATGCAGATATGGTAACTGAAGAGAAACCCAAAAGAATAGAACAAATATTTGTCTATTTATCTGTGGTGATGGTAGTGGTGGTGTAGGAGTGGGGAAGGTGTGGGGTTTATGGGGCTAATGACATTTATAGGCTTGCCATTGTTATTTGATGTATGCAGCGAGTTTCATTGAAATATATGAAGTTGCTTAAAAAACTTTAACTGAAACTCTAAGTTTAAAGAAAATACCATCTGGCTAAAATGATAAACCAGTTTGTTAATTCTGAAGTTACTGAAGAAACAGTTATCTTTGAATGTACCCATATGAAAGGTTGAATGTAGCCATGTGAATGATCATGCAAGGAATGTTGAATACCTTACCATGTTTAGCTGCAAAATATGTGTTCCTGTGTTCTGAAGGTATCGTGACCTTGACCTTTGAGCTACGGACCTGGATCTTGCGCGCTACACGCCGTCTCATTATGGTGAACATTTGCCATCTCATTATGGTGAACATTTGTGCCAAGTTATTTCAAAATCCTACGATGTATGACAAAGTTACAGCTGGACAAGCCTATTTCTGACCTTTAACCTCCAGGTGTGGCCTTGATCTTTCAGCTACGGACCTGGGTCCTGCGTGCGACACGCCGTCTCATTATGGTGAATATTTGTGCCAAGTTATTACAAAATCCCACAATGCATGACAAAGTTACATCCCGAACAAGCATATTTCTGACCTTTAACCTCCAACTGTGACCTTGACCTTTGAGCCACGGACTTGGATCTTGCGCGCGACATGCTGTCCCATTATGGTTAACATTTGTGACAAGTTATTTCAAAATCCCACGACGCATGACAAAGTTACAGTCCGGACAAAAAAACAGACTAACAAACTGACTGACTGACAGACGGACGGGGGCAAACCTAAAGTCCCCTCCGGTCCGGACCGGTAGCGGACTAATAAAATAAATTCTAAGTCGAAAAGGACCTACATCTTTTCTAAAATACAATACAGAAAATATTTATCCAGAAAAAGGGCCATAATTTTGCTAAAATGCAATATAGAGTTATCAAACATGTGTCTACTGGCATCCATGCTTTACTGAAGTTGTATTAATAATTAATAATCACCGATTGAAATACCAGGACTTGCCTAAAAACTTTAACCAGAATTTTGAAGTCGAGAAAGGAACATAACTTTGTTTAAATGCAATACAGAGCTAATATGGAACATGTGTCTACTAGTTCCCTTGCAGGGTCTTCCACAGAAATTATTGAAGGGATAGGGGGAATTAAATTTGAATGTTATGGGTGGGTGCGCGAGGTAGTTACCTTGCGGGCGACCAATATTTTCATGATTTATTTAGATGCAATTTGAAGTATATTTCAACTGTAAATACAAGGATTTTAAGAAGTATAGCCAACAAGGAGCTATTCATAGACAGGTATAATGCATTTCCAGATTGTTTGCTGCTTTAAGGGATAGGGCAGAGAGATCAAAGGGTTAATTAAGGAGTAGTGGGAAATCAGATTTTGAATTAAAGGATAGGGGGAATATGCTCTTAAATGGCCTGTGGAAGACCCATGCCTTGATATTCCAAGATTTACTGAAATTTTGTTGATGTACGACTTTCAGTTGTTAAAATATATGGTCTTGTCAAAAAAGAAATTCAAAGTAAGAAAATGGCATGCATTTGCTTAAATGCAATACAGAGTTATAGAACATGTGTCTACCAGTGTCCTTGATGGTACTGATGATATATTTCTAAATTTGGTCAGTGTCCAGTGGTTGCTGAAATAATTGGACTTGGCCAACGTACAACTGAAAACCAATGTCGGCGCAGAAGTTTAGATCTACAACAGCTCTTCTTAGTCTACGAATAGTAAAACTTAAAACAAGAGGTCAATGACCTTGAAGCTCTACTGATAGATTTTGATAGCTAGGTCAGCATTCCTGTGAAGTTTCATAAAAACTGTCAAGTAGTTTCAGAGGAGTAGTCGCTACTAGTTGAAGTTTTTACCTTATAGCTCTAGGTAAACAAAGATGGCCACTGGCAGCCATGTTTAATGTTGAATCAAAATACTTTTCGACAAGGATCAACATCTTGTCATGCTGATCATTTCAGAAAAAGACCCATATCAATATCACTTATAGTTTTCAAGAAGTAGTCGTTAAAAACTTGTTTTTAAAAATCTATGTTTAGCCATGGTGGCCATCTTGAATTTCTGGCCGACCTGAAATTGTGCTAGGATCAACTAGACATCAAGAGCAACATTCCTGTGAAGTTTCATAAAAATCCGTCAAGTAGTTTCAGAGGAGTAGACACTACAAATTTTACTATACAAACTCTATGTAAACAAAGATGGCCACTGGTGCCCAGGTTTAATTTTGATTCAAAATAATTTTCGACAAGGATCAACATCATGTCATGCTGATCATTTTAGAAAAAGTCCCATATCAATATCACTCACAGTTTTCAAGAAGTAGTCGCTACAAACTTTTTTTTAAAAATCTGTTTTTAGCCATGGCGGCCATCTTGAATTTTCGACCGACCTAAAAAAATTAGCATCATTCCTGTGAAATTTCATAAAGTAGTTTCAGAGGAGTAGTCGCTACAAGTTTTTAGTATATAAATCTATGTAATCAAAGACAGCCGCTTAGCGGACATGTTTAAAGTCGCATCGAAATAAATTTCGACAAGGATCAACATCATGTCATGCTGATCATGTTAGAAAATGTCCCATATCAATATCACTTACAGTTTTCAAGAAGTAGTCGCTACAAAATTAATTATTTTAAATCTATTTTTAGCCATGGTGGCCATTTTGAATTTCCGGCCAGCCTGAAATTTTTCTAGGATCAACTAGACATCAAGAGCAACATTCCTGTGAAGTTTCATGAACATCCGTCAAGTAGTTTCAGAGGAGTAGTTGCTACAAGTTTTTACTATATAACTCTATGTAAGCCATGTTGAACGTCGAATCAAAATAATGTTCGACTCAGATCAACATCATGTCATGCTGATCATTTTAGAAAAAGTCCCATATCAATATCACTTATAGTTTTCAAGAAGTAGTCACTACAAACCTATCTTTTAAGAATCTATTTTTAGCTGTGGCAGCCATCTTGAATTTCTGGTCGATCTGAAATTTTGCTAGGATCAATTATACATCAAGAGCAACCTTTTTGTAAAGTTTCATGAAAATCCCCGAAGTAGTTTCAGAGGAGTAGTCGCTACAAGTTTTTACTATATAACTCTATGTAAACAAAGACGGCCGCTGGCAGCCATGTTTAAAGTCGAATCAAAACGAATTTTGACAAGGACCAACAACATGTCATGCTGATCATTATAGAAAAAGTCCCATATCAATATCACTTATAGTTTTCAAGAAGTAGTCGCTACAAACTTATTATTTTTAAATCTTTTTTAAGATTTGGCAGCCATCTTGAATTTCTGGTCGATCTGAAATTTTGCTAGGATCAATAACACATCAAGAGCAACATTCTTGCAAAGTTTCATGAAAATCTGCCAAGTAGTTTCAGAGGAGTAGTCGCTACAAGTTTTTACTATGTAACTCTATGTAAACAAAGATGGCCGGGCAGCCAACCGATTTTTGACAAGGACCAACATCATGTCATGCTGATCATTTTAGAAAAAGTCCCATATCAATATCACTTATAGTTTTCAAGAAGTAGTCGCTACAAACTTGTATTTTAACAAGAGGTCAATGTCCTTGAAGCTCTACTGATTGATTTTGATTTCAGGAAGTAGTCGCTACAGACTTGTTTTTTGAAAAATTATTTTTAGCCGTGGCGGCGTTCTTGAATTTCCGGCCGACCTGAAATTTTGCTAGGATCAATTAGACATCAAGAGCAACATTCCTGTGAAGTTTCATGAAAATCCGTCAAGTAGTTTCACAGGAATAGTCGCTACAAGTTTTCATTATATAACTCTATGTAAACAAAGATGGTCGCTGACAGCCATGTTTAACGTCGAATCAAAATAATTTTTGACTATGATAACCATCATGTCATGCTGATCATTTTACAAAAAGTCCCATATCAATATCACTTATAGTTTTCAAGACGTAGTCGCTACAAACTTCTTTTTTAAAAAATCTAATTTTAGCTGTGGCGGCCATCTTGAATTTCTGGTCGATCTGAAATTTTGCTAGGATCAATAACACATCAAGAGCAACATTCTTGCAAAGTTTCATGAAAATCTGCCAAGTAGTTTCAGAGGAGTAGTTGCTACAAGTTTTTACTATGTAACTCTATGTAAACAAAGATGGCCGGGCAGCCAACCGATTTTTGACAAGGACCAACATCATGTCATGCTGATCATTTTACAAAAAGTCCAATATCAATATCACTTATAGTTTTCAAGTAGTAGTCGCTACAAACTTGTATTTTGAAAATCTATTTTTAGCCATGGCAGCCATCTTGAATTTCCGGGCGACCTGAAATTTTGCTAGGATCAATAAGACATCAAGAGCAACATTCCTGTGAAGTTTCATGAAAATCCGTCAAGTAGTTTCAGAGGAGTAGTCGCTACAAGTTTTCATCATATAACTCTTTGTAAACAAAGATGGCCACTGGCAGCCATGTTTAATGTCGAATCAAAATAATGTTTGACTCTTATAACCATCATGTCATGCTGATCATTTTACAAAAAGTCCCATATCAATATCACTTATAGTTTTCAAGACGTAGTCGCTACAAACTTCTTTTTTAAAAATCTATTTTTAGCTGTGGCGGCCATCTTGAATTTATGGCCGATCTGAAATTTTGCTAGGATCAATTAGACATCAAGAGCAACATTCCTGTGAAGTTTCATGAAAATCCGTCAAGTAGTTTCAGAGGAGTAGTTGCTACAAGTTTTCATTATATAACTCTATGTAAACAAAGATGGCCGCTGGCAGCCATGTTTAACGTCGAATCAAAACAATTTTCGACAAGGACCAACATCATGTCATGCTGATCATTTTAGTAAAAGTCCCATATCAATATCACTTATAGTTTTCATGAAGAAGTCGCTACAAACTTGTTTTTAAAAACCTATTTTTAGATCTGGCGGCCATCTTGGATTTCACATCAACATGAATTTTTGCTAGGATCAACTAGACTTCATGGGCAACATTTCTGTAAAGTTTCATGAAAATCCATTCAGTAGTTTCAGAGGAGAAGTCGCTACAAAAAAAAGTTTACAGACAGACGGACAGACAGACGGACAGACGGACGGACGGACGGACGAACGACGGACGCCGCACCACGGCATCAGTTATGCTGATCTCTGATCAGTAGAGCTAAAAATCTATTTTTAGCTTTGGCGGCCATCTTGGATTTCACATCAACATGAATTTTTTGCTAGGATCAACTAGACTTCATGGGCAACATTTCTGTAAAGTTTCATGAATATCAATCCAGTAGTTTCAGAGGATTTGTCGCTACAAATAAAACTTTACGGACAGACAGACGGACGGACTGACGGACGAACGCCACACCACGGCATAAGCTTTGCTGATCTCTGATCAGATGAGATAAAAACAAGAAATGTCACAGTAAGTGACAAATGCCCCTGAAGTGACCTGTAAGTGTGACCTTGATCTTGGAGCAATATGAAACCAACAGATATATAAAAAAAATATTTAAAAAAAATAAATATATATATATATAAAAACAATAATTAAGAAACAACTGGAAAAAAAAATAATGAAAAAAAAAAAAGTGTGACCTTGACCTTGGAGTGACGGACCTGGATTTTGTGCGCGACATGTCGTCTGGTTGTGCTGAGCAATTGTGCCAAGTTATTTGAATATCCGTCCAGGAATGCCAGAATAACTGACTGGACACAATTTGACCTTTGACCTCTAAATGATACCTTGACCTTGGAGCCATGGACCTGGGTTTTGTGCGCGACACATCGTCTAGTTGTGGTGAGAAATTGTGCCAAGTTATTTGAAAATCTGTCCATGAATGTCAGAGTTATTAATCGGACACAAAAGCACTTGTTTTGACCTTTGACCTCTAAATGTGACCTTGACCTTGGAGCCACGGACCTGGGTTTTGTGCGCGACACGTGGTCTAGTTGTGGTGAGCAATTGTGCCAAGTTATTTGAAAATCTGTCCATGAATGTCAGAGTTATTAACCGGACACGAAAGCACTTTGTTTTGACCTTTGACCTCTAAGTGTGACCTTGACCTTGGAGCCACGGACCTGGATTTTGTGCGCGACACGTTGTCTTGTTGTGGTGAGCAATTGTGTGAAGTTATTTGAAAATCCATCCATAATTGTCAGTGTTATGAAGCAGACACGATTGTACAGATGAACGGACAACCTTTGACCTCTAAGTGTGACCTTGCTCTTGCAGCCACGGACCTGGATTTTGTGCGCGACACATCGTCTTGTTGTGGTGAGCTTTTGTGCGAAGTTATTTGAAAATCCATCCATTATTGTCAGAGTTATGAAGCGGACACGATTGTACAGACGAACGTACAGACAGTGTGACTACTATATGCCACCCTTTGGGAGCATAAAAATTATTCTGGCTTTCAAGTTGATGAAAAAAACAACCTGGCCGGTGCACTAGGCGAAATAAAAATCCCGGCTTTAAAGAAATGCAAAAAATATTCCGGCTGAAAGGAAAATCCCACCACCCCCCACTACCTTCCCCCACCCCCAGGTATCAAAATGGTCGGTCTCTTAGATGTTCTTTAACGGCTCAGCAACACATTATAGGTTGTTTACAGCCACCCCAGAGAGAGGGGAAGGATACATAGGAATCCAGGAGCCTGCCCTACTCTTATTATCAAATAGATTCCTAAGGTTCTTTAATGTTCTTGGAGGATAGACTCCAATACATAGGACCGCATGTAAAAGAACAGAATTATTTTGTGTTTGTTTTATAAGCACAAAAGTAACAGTGTCCATTTAGGCCAAATAAAATTAATTCCCAGTTGATCATCCCCGCGCGCCCCGAATATTTTATGCCGCCCCGACAAATTTTATTTTATCCGAGAAAAAAAAAAAAAAAAGAAAAAAAAAAAGAAAAAAGAAAAAAAAGATTGACTGTGAAAGGACTCGTCTTTCCGTGACGGAAAATGCGTTAATATTTAGCCCGAACCGGAAATACATTTTGTAAACAAAACGGACGTCGAGCAATAAGAAGTAAGTTATATTAAGAACTTCAACTTTTAAAACTCACATACGTGGTAGTTTATATCATTATAAATACAAATGTATGCTATAGCAGTGACAATTGGTAATAAAGAGACTGTTCAAAACATAATACTTCTGGTTATTAATATTTTTGTGATGTTTGATGTCATCTCAGGAAAATAAAAAACAAGAGGCCCAAGAGGGCCTGTAGACGCTCTACTGGCTAACATGGCTCTTATAACATCAATGAAGTGAGTGACTGCCATTTACGTTTTTTTGAAAGTTTCGGGCAAAAAACAGCTTTTTAACTAAATCAAAGGCCATAACTAAAGAATCTGGTAAAGTTTGGTAAAGATCAGATGAAAAATGAAGGCCCAACCGTATTAACTTAACTAAATCAAGAACACCTCTGTTACTGGTCCGACTGGTCGAACATAGAGCTAAAAAAAAAAAAAAAAATTGCAAAAACAATTGCAAAAAAAAATTGCAAAAAAAAAAAAAAAATTGCAAAAAAAAAAATAAACAATTGCAAAACATTTTAAAAAAAAAGAAGAAATATTTCAAATAAAAAATAATTAAAAAAAATTAAAATCAAAAAAAGATATTTTCAGTTTTTCCCTATACAAGCATTTATGTAAAACTGTGACCCCCGGGGCGGGGCCAGATGTGACCCCAGGGTCCCCATTTGAACAAAATTGGTAAAGGACCATAAGCTTATAGCAACAGCAAAATATTAAACCTCTGGCTCTTGCAGTTTCAGAGAAGAAGATTTTTTAAGTTTTTCCCTATACATGTCTATGTAAAACATGTGACCCTTGGGGCGGGGCCAAATGTGACCCCAGGGTCACCATTTGAACAAACTTGGTAAAGGACCATAAGCTTTTAGCAAATGCAAAATATTAAACCTCTGGCTCTTGCAGTTCCAGAGAAGATTTTTTTTTTCAGTTTTTCCCTCTACAAGCATTTATGTAAAACTGTGAATCCCCGGGGCAGAGCCAGATGTGACCCCAGGGTCCCCATTTGAACAAAATAGGTAAAGGACCATAAGCTTATAGCAACACCAAAATATTAAACCTCTGGCTCTTGCAGTTTCAGAGAAGAAGATTTTTTAAGTTTTTCCCTATACATGTCTATGTAAAACATGTGACCCTTGGGGCGGGACCAAATGTGACCCCAGGGTCACTATTGTCACTATTTGAACAAACTTGGTAAAGGACCATAAGCTTATAATAAATGTAACATATCAAACCTCTGACTCTTGTAGTTGGCGAGAAGAAGATTTTTAAAAAAAAAATCCTATATAAGTCTATGTAAAACTGTGACCCTCGGGGCGGGGACAAATTTGACCCCCGGGTCACCATTTGAACAAACTTAGTAGAGGACCATAAGCTGATGCTACATGTATTACATGAGAGCTCTGTGCCATGTGGTTCCAGAGAAGAAGATTTTTTTCAGTTTTTCCCTATACAAGCCTATGTAAAACTGTGACCCCCGGGGTGGGGCCAAATGTGGGTCACCATTTGAACAAACTTGATAGAGGACCACAAGCTTATAGCAAATGCAAAATATTAAACCTCTGGCTCTTGCAGTTTCAGAGAAGAAGATTTTTTAAGTTTTTCCCTATACATGTCTATGTAAAACATGTGACCCTTGGGGCGGGGCCAAAAGTGACCCGAGGGTCACCATTTGAACAAACTTGGTAAAGGACCATAAGCTTATAGTAAATGCAAAATATCAAACCTCTGGCTCTTGTAGTTTCCGAGAAGAAGATTTTTTAAAAAAAAATCCTATATAAGTCTATGTAAAACTGTGACCCCCGGGGCGGGGACAAATTTGACCCCAGGGTCACCATTTGAACAAACTTAGTAGAGGACCATAAGCTGATGCTACATGTAATACATGAGAGCTCTGTGCCTTGTGGTTTCAGAGAAGAAGATTTTTTAAAGTTTTTTCCTATATGTCTATATGAAAAACATGCAAAACCTCAATATACAAATTTTGGACCCCCGGGGCACGGCCATTTTTTACCCCGGGGACTTTATTTGAACAAACTTGAGAGTCTAGGCGTTGGCGATCATTTTAAAAGAAAAACTGTTGAAATCTGTCCAGCGGTTCTGGAGAAGAAGATTTTTTAAGGTTTCGACCATATATGGTAATGGCAGCCATCTTGGATGTAGCATTGACCTAATTTTAACAAATCTAAAAAGCATTCAACTAAGGATCATCCACGTGAAGTTTGGTCAAAATTAGCCAAGCGGTTTCTGAGAAGAAGTCGTTTGAAGAAAAGTTAACGGACGACAGACAGACAGACGGACGACAGACAGACAGACGACGGACGACGGACAACACAGCATCCCATAAGCTCTGCTGGCCCTTGGCCAGTAGAGCTAATAAAAAATAAAATTGCACCCCCCGTCCCAATTTTTTCCAAAATTTGGATGATAAACTGGGAATTAATTTGATATGGCCTTAAACATTTTAAGTGCTAAACCTTTAAATATCAAATTGTCTTTATTGTCACTGTCACTGAATCATTATTGTCACTAAAAAATAACAAAATAAATTTATTATTTTTTTATGCAATTAAGTGAGGAAAATTCTTATGGATGGCGGGAGGGAGGTGTACAGTACTTGTTCTACCCAGGAAAAGTGGGTGGTCTTCCTCCACCACAAAAAATCGAACGTCATATATAACCTTACATGTGTTGAAAATGATGTAAAACACCATACAAACAAACAAATTTTATTTCCAGAATCTTTACACATTTTGGATATCGAGGGTCAGTGCAAAACTATTGTAACTACATATGAATAAAGAAGGAGATACAATAGTTCCGCACTGAACCCTCAATATATAGCAATGAAAAAGTTTTAATTTACATTTTAATCAGTGGCTGTCAAGTGAAAAGTGTATATGGTTTTGTATAATTGCTTCAATTACCAGCTTGTCAGCTTTCATTGTTTTTTAATCTAAGCATATGAATAATGTCTGCATATTGTAATTAATGTATTGTTCACTGCTACTATGGGTATTTCAGTGGCTGGAAGTTATTAAAATAACTAGAATTCTGTCCAGTGAGTTTAGATATGAATTGAATTGAATGTTGTTTAACGGCTCATCAACACAGTATAGGTTATTTAGAGCCGCCCCAGAGAGAGGGGAATGATACATAGGAATCCGGGAACCGTGCCCTACTCTTATTATCGAATAGATTCCTATGGTTCTTTAACATGCTCGTACACAGGACTGCCCGGTTTACTAATTTGGAGATCATGTATACGTATTGTGAAATTTGGAGATAGTACATGTATTTTGAGGCTGAACCCATGGACTCCAACCCATGGTCATTTGGGGAGCTGGAAGTTATTGGCATTAAAAAGGACAATGACTGTGCAAGGTGGTTATATATGAAATTTGAACACTCTGCTCCAAAGAACAAAAAATTCTTATAATTGAATGCACTTCAAACACATTTTTTCGGCATACAGAGGCAACTGACCTTGACACAGTGTCAGTTTGAGGGTGATACGTACTGTAATAAGATCAATAACCTGTGATGTTATATATGAAATTTGAACACTCTATTCTGAAAGGACTACAAAGTTATAAACCTTAACGCAAACCTTAACCAAAACCTTAACGCTAACATATTGCATTGTAACTTTTTTGTCCTTAGGAGTAGAATGTTCAAATTTTATATATAACCTCCTGGTCATTTTCTTTCCTAATGCCAATAACTTCCGGCCCTCCAGCTGACCCTGGGTCAGAGTCAAGGTCACTTAAATACATGTACTGTCAATATTTGCATTAAAATTTGGTGACAGTACATGTATTTAAGTGACCTTGACTCTGACCCAGGGTCAGTTGGAGGGCTGGAAATTATTGGCATTAAGACAGACAATGGCCAGGAGGTTATGTATGAAATCTGAACATTCTACTCCCAAGGACAAAAAAGTTATAATACAATACACAATGTAAACGGCTTTAACCAGCTGGGCCAAACCCCGGACTGGAGCGTCGAATTAAGAGTTACCAACTTATTTTAGATGTTACAATTAATGCGAAAAGAATGACTTTAATAAATATTTATGGTCCAAATAAAGATACACCAGATTTTTATATAAATATTAAGGAAGATATCGATAGATATGGAAATGAAACTGTTCTAGCAGGAGATTTTAATCTGGTTTTACATCCTCAAGTCGATACTCATAATTATGTCAACATAAATACTCCAAAAGCCAGAGAAAGTGTTAAAACCCTTATTGATGACTGTACCTTGATTGATTGCTGGAGAGAATTAAACTTTGATAAAAAGGGTTTCACATGGAGACGTCCAAATACAAATAAAATGGCTAGACTAGATTTCTTTTTTATATCTGAACATTTATTTACTGACATTGAAGATAGTACCATTTTACCTTGGTATCGAACCGATCATTCAATAATTACTACATCATTTGTATTTGGAAAGTTCAAAAAGGGGAGATCTTACTGGAAATTTAACAATTCTCTCCTTAAAGACAATACTTATGTTGATGAAATTAAAAAAGTAATCCAAAATACAAAAAATCAATACGCAACAAATAATCAAAATATAAATTTACAAATTAAAGACATACCTTGTCAAGATTTAATATTGGACATTGATGATCAGCTCTTTCTTGAAACATTATTGATGGAGATTAGAGGAAAAACAATATCCTACTCATCATTTCTTAAAAAAAAAGAAGATAAAACTGAAGCAAAACTACTACAAGAAATAGAGATACTAGAAAAATGTTTAGATATTGATTTAATAAGCTTAGAAAGCAAAAGAAAAAGTTTGTTTGAATTGCGACAAAAAAAAATGGATGGATTTAAGGTAAGGTCAAAAGCCAAATGGTTAGATGAAGGAGAGAAAGTAACTAAATATTTTTGTAATTTAGAAAACAGGAATTTTGTAAGTAAATGTATACCATCCCTAATTTCAAATGAAGGAAATATTTTAAAAGATCAAGATTCAATTTTAAAAGAAACTAGAAACTTTATTATTCCTTGTATTCACACAAACCAGTAAAAAAAATAAATTAAAATGAATTGATTAGAGATTTACCTATACCCAAGCTAACTAGAGAGCAACAACAAAATTTAGAAGGCCCAATAGAATTACATGAACTATTATTTTGTTTAAAAAAGGCAAAAAATCTTAAGAGCCCTGGCTCTAGTGGTTACACCATGGAATTTTATAAGTTTTTCTGGATAGATATAGGAATTTTCCTCTTGAGATCCATTAACCATGGTTTTTTGAAAGGTGAATTATCAATCACACAAAAGGAGGGAATTATAACATGTACACCAAAGACAAACAAAGATAGACATTATTTAAAAAACTGGAGACCAATATCTTTATTAAATTGTTCGTATAAATTAGCATCAGCATGCATTGCACAGCGTTTAAAACAAGTACTTCCCTTTCTTATAAATGATGACCAGACTGGCTTTCTGGCAGGGAGATATATAGGTGAAAATACTCGTACCATTTATGATTTGTTTTATTATACCGAGAAGAATGATATACCAGGATTATTACTTATTGCAGATTTTGATAAAGCCTTTGATACTCTTCCCTGGTCTTTTATTGAGGAGGTTTTAACCTTTTTTCAGATAGGACAAGGTATAAGAAAGTGGATAAAAGTCTTTTACACAAACATTAAATCTTGTATTTTAGTTAACGGCCATCTGTCAGAGTGGTTTTTTATTCACCGAGGCTGCCGACAGGGAGATCCGCTCTCCCCATACATTTTTATTCTGTGTGTCGAAATATTGGCTGTACTGGTCCGGACAAATAAAGATATTAAAGGAGTTAAAGTAGGAGATACTGAATATTTAATTTCTCAATATGCCGATGACACCTCTCTTATATTAGACGGCACCGAAAAATCCCTTAAACATGCTCTAATTGTTTTAAAATTCTATGGAGATATTTCAGGTCTTAATGTTAATGTTGATAAAACCAGAGTTATATGGTTTGGGAAAAACAAAGGTTCAAATATAAAATTATGCACAGATACAGATCTTAACTGGAATCAGGGTGAATTTTTGATCTTAGGAATAACAATGTCAACAAATTTAAGGAATGTGATTGCCTTAAATTATGATAAGAAAATAAACGAAATTAAATCATTACTAATGTCCTGGTCAAAAAGAATCCTCACACCTTTTGGAAAAATCACTGTTATAAAAAGCTTAGCTCTACCAAAGTTAAATCATTTATTTTCATCATTACCTATTCCACCTGAGGAACAGGTCACACTGTTGCAAAAAATGTGTTTTAATTTCCTCTGGAATAACCACCCAGACAAAATTAAGAGATCTGTTGTAACTCAAGACTATGATTATGGTGGACTTAGAATGATCAATATTAAACAGTTCATATATTCTCTGAAATTAACATGGATTAGAAGACTTTTGATTGGAAACAAAAAATGTATGGAAATCCATAAACATATGTACCCATTCACCACCAATATGCTATTTTTCGGTAATGATTATGTAAAGAAAAACGTGCAAGAAATAGGCAATCCTTTCTGGAAGGATGTTTACAATCACTGTCATGGAAAGATTTCTTAACACAACCATTATGGTACAATAATAACATTAAGATTGGAAGATCATGTGCTTTTTATAAAAGATGGTATGATAAAGGTATTTTATTTATTAATGATATAATGGATAACAATGGTAATCTTCTCTCTTTTACACTATTTATCGAAAAGTTTGCTGCAAAGTCACATTTTTTAGAATATGAAGGTATGACTGCAGCAATACGGGACTACCTTCAAAAACAAAATTTCTCTCATCTTGCCATTAATTTAGAAAATCCAGTTTGTCCATCAGTAGTATCCCTTATAACAAGCTCACAGAAAGGCTGTCGTTCCATTTATGATATACTGAATAAATCAAATGTACATCCAACATCTATAGCCAAATGGGGGCAATATGGTTTAAATATAGACAGAGAATGGAAGGACTTATTCAAAATACCTATCAAATGTACAAAAGACACCAGGTTACAATGGTTTCAGGCAAAAATAAACCATAGAATTACTGCTACAAACATCCTTTTGACAAAAATGAAGATAAAAAATGATAATTCTTGTAGCTTTTGTACAGAGTCTCCAGAAACCATTACACATTTATTTTGGGAATGTAAATATATTAAAACATTTTGGAATATTTTTAAGATTACTTGCAATAATAATAATATAATAATCCAACCGGAATGGACTATAAAAGAAATCATATTTGGGTCTAGTCAATATGATATTGTTTTAAATAAATTAATTTTGCATGCAAAATACTTCATATATAAATGTAAGTTAGATGGAAGATTGCCATTGTTCATTAATTTCAAACCACAAATTAAATACATATATCAAACTGAAAAAATAAATGCAATTAAAAGTATTGCATTTGATAAATTTGAAAAACCTTGGTCGACTTATAAATCTCTACTTAATTAGTTTTTGTCTTAATTATTAAGTTACACTGTGCAACACATCTACCTTATTTTTATTTTTTTCTTCTAATCTTTGATACAGAAAAAAAAAAAATATGTTCCCAAGCTAACTTATGTTCCCCGCTGTTCCCACTGAATAATGAAGAGTCACACCTCCATAGATAGATCTTGTCTTTTCTATATATTTTTATTTTTTATAACAGCATTTTTTCACACAATCAACTATAGTAAAACTCAGCAGAGATAGTTTGTGGATTTGTATACAAACTGAAACATTCGTACTTGATTATTTTATCTTTGCACTTATCTATGTTAAATCATTTGTTAGGTAAAATATATATGCTGGGTTTTAAAAAAAACAAAAAAACATCTTTACAATTATCATTGAAGGGGTATTAAAGTAGCAAAATAAATATCTTGACAATTATAATTTTTTTCCGCTTTCAAGTGTAAAAGGGACATACAGCAATCTGGTTTATTTGTAAATAAAACTTTTGAAAGATCCTCGGTGTCCCTCTTTCAGAAATGTGTATTTTAAATCTTGTTTTGAAATTGTAAAGATGTTTTAAAAAAAAACTCCCTATTTATACAGCTTCTAATTATGATATGCATTTTTGTATGTAAGTATATGTGAAAACTGTTTATATATAAATATGATGCATATTACATACATATCTGTACGGTTTGTTGAGGGGTGGCCCACCCCGACCCTCACAAACCTATAACGGGGTGAATAAATGGATTACCATTCATTTGGTAATCGAAATTAAAAAAAAAAAAAAAAGAGTTACCAACTCATAATTCATTTTACGCATATATTCAGTCATGGGTTTTTAAGAACCCGTTAATAAACCTGTACATTTAATCTGCGAACATACATTATTATGTGACCTGAACACCTGGATAGAGTTTTGATAAACGGTTTTGCTGTGTAATATTCGAGACTCAGAGTAAAATACTCAACAAGAGCTGTCGGAGAACAGCGCAGCTTGACTATTCGATTTTTCAGAGAATAATAAATTATATAGCCAGTATATACCATCAGAAAACAAGGCTAGAACAATGTGGGGAAGGGGTTGTGGGGGCGGGCGGGTATAGAAACTCGGGCCAATATAAATTTATTGTTAGAATCTCATACAAATTATAGTAAAATTTGGGGTAGGGTGTGAAATTTTAATCCAAAATTGCTGTCATTTTAAAGAAATTTGTGGTCAAAAGGCAACTGAGGGAGGGGATATCTTGCAATTTTTATTGTGATTTCCTTAAATTTGACCTAGTTTTAGCCATGGTGGCCACGTTGGACAACTGGCGGCTGCAAAAAAAAATCTGAGGCGCACTATCCCAAAGATCATTGTGATAAAGTTTCAACAAAATCCTTCAAGAGGTTTCAGAGAAGAAGTCAATTTTAGCCTTTTCCTATATAACACTATGTAAACTTTGGGTCCTCGTGGCGGCCATTTTGATTAATCGACGACAACAAAAAACAAAAATTTGATAGAGGCCAACCCAAGGAACATCACTGTAATGGATTACGTGGTTTCGGAGGAGATGTCGTTTGAAATCTCTTTAAATTTGACCTAATTTTAGCCATGATGGCCATTTTGGATGACTGACGGCCGCGAAAAACATAAATCTGAGGAGGACTATCCCAAAGATCATTGTGATTAAGTTTCATCAAAATCCTTCAACCGGTTTCAGAGAAGATGTCATATTTTTAGCCTTTTCTTATATAACTCTATGTAAACTTTGGGCTGACGTGGTGGCCATTTTGATTATTCGACAATAACGAAAAACACAAATTTGATAGAGGCCAACCCAAAGAACATGTTTATGATATTTCACAAGGATGGAATGTGTTTTCGGAGGACATGTTGTTTGAAATTTCCTAAAATTTGACCTAGTTTTAGACATGGCTGCCATCTTGGATGACTGGCGGCCGCAAAAAAACAAATCTGAGAGGGACTATCCCAAATATCAAGGTGATTAAGTTTCATCAAAATCCTCTAAGCGGTTTCAGAGAAAATTTCATTTTCAACCTTTTCCTATATAACTCTATGTAAACTTTTGGTCGCCGTGGTGGCCATTTTGATTTTTCGACCATAACGAAAAACACAAACTTGATAGAGGCCAACCCATGGAACATGTATATGATATTTCACAAGACTGGAATAAGTGGTTTTGGAGGAGATGTTGTTTGAAATTTCCTTAAATTTGACCTATGGTGGCCATCTTGGATAACTGGCAGCCGCAAAAAAAAATAATCTGAGAGGACCAATCCCAAAGATCATTGTGATTTAAGTTTCATCAAAATCCTTAAAGTGTTTTCAGAGAAGATGTCATTTTTAACGTTTTCCTATATAACTCTATGTAAACTTTGGGTCGCTGTGGCGGCCATTTTGATTATTCGACGATAACAAAAAACACAAACTTGATAGAGGCCAACCCAAGCAACATATTTATGGTATTTCACAAGAATGGAATAAGTGGTTTCGGAGATGTCGCTTGAAATTTCCTTAAATTTGACCTAGTTTTAGCCATGGTGGCCATCCTGGATGACTGGCGGCCATGAAAAACACAAACCTGAGAGGGGCCCTCCCAAGTAATATTGTGATGAAGTTTCATCAAAATCCTTCAAGCGGTTTCAGAGGAGATGTCGATTTTATAAAACTGCTAACAGACAGATAGATGGACAGACAGACAGACGGACGATGGACGAAAAGTGATCGCATAAGCTCGCCTGGCCTTTGGCCAGTAGAGCTATAAACAAGGGCCATAACTCTGGTGTTACTGACACAATTTAGCTGTTTTTCGACCTTGTCTGAGCTTTCATTGATATTAACAATCTGTGCAAGTTTGGTAAAGATCAAATAATAAATGCAGGTGCTAGAGTGTTCACAAGGCAGAAAATTAGATTTTTCAGAAAAAACAATGGCAAACACTCTGGTGTTACTGACCCAATTTAGCTGATTTTCGAACTCATCCAAGCTTTCATTGGTATTAACAATCTGTGCAAGTTTGGTAAAGATCAAATTATAAATGAAGGTGCTAGAGCATTCACAAGGCAGAAAATAGCATTTTTCAGAAATATCAAGGGCCATAACTCCGGTGTTACTGATCCGATTTGGCTGGTTTTCGAACTTGTCCGAGCTTTCATTGTACAGTCGATTCAGTTTAATCGCATATCGGTTAATTGCATATTTCGGTTAATTGCATAAAGTTTTGAAACACAAAACCATTCGTATTCTTTTGCATGTAAAAAAACCCGTATAATCGCATAGGTTTTTGTCACAATCCGGATAACTGCATAACAAATATCTGGCTAATTGCATACTGAAAGTCAAATTTACCTGTATTTTTCAACTGTTAATTGACGCGGTCACAGAGATAAGCCCGAGGCAAATTGATTGACAAAAGGTGCTAACTGACTTGCCGAGAGAAAGTTTGCCATTTTGTGCGGGTTCCGTAAAGCTTCCACGCCATGACTATCGCTCATCAATTAGCATACCCGATTTATAATAAGTTTGTAGGCAATGTAAAGCCATGTGTTGTTAGTTATTTATTGCTCTCAGTTTGATAGTGTCGGTAGAGATGCATATGACATTGAGTAGCTCATAGAGGTTACTTAATAAATGAAAAATAAAATAAGCTTTTGTGTTATTATCATGGCTGTGTAATTCACACGACAAACCATAGCAAAGCGACGCAGGTTGAAAGAAAACATATACGCATACATATTGCATAAAATCTATCAAATAACAGAAAATACAAAACGGATACACACAATATTAATCCTATCAAACATCTTACATAGAATTAACTCGCTTTTATGGAGTTTCTATGTAAGTATTAACAGAACAGTAAGGCCAAATAAAATTATACCTGTGTTTACTGTAACATTGCTGAAAAAGATAGGGTAGGTAGGTAGGCATTTTATTTAATTTTTTTTTATTTTATTTTTTGGCGAAGCTACATTTAAGGTGTTGATGAGCTTTGATGAATGGAAAAATGTGATATTTTAAAAACTACAATAGATAACAATATGAAATTGTGTATGTTTTATTGCTTCCCAAAAGGCCTGACAACAACAGGCTCTTTTCCCAACCACTTGCAATTATTGCAAAGGGGTCAAACAGTTTAATTTATTTTTCGTAAGTTCCAACAGCAGGACAATGAGCACATGAGTCGGCTGTGATCGCGTGATCATAATTATTTTTATTTTATTTTATTTATTTTTTAATTAAAAAAAAAAAGGAGTCGGTAGTGTTTTCAGAGAGTCGGTCGGTTACAGTAAACTCAGGTATAATTTTATTTAGCCTAAAACAAAAGTAGAAACGTGCACCGCTATATGTACATTATGTTCAATTTCGGCTATTCGAATACTCCGGTTAATCACATATATTTTCTTGACAAATGGGCTATGCAAATAACCAAAATTGACTGTATTAACAACAACCTGTGCAAGTTTGGTAAAGATCAAATAATAAATGAAGGTGCTAGAGTGTTCACAAGGCTTAATATGTCATTTTTCGAACTTTTCCGAGCTTTTACTGATATAAAGACACTGGCAAAGTTTCGTAAAGATTTGATTAATAATGAAGGCCCTAGAGTGTTCACAAGGCAAAAGTTAACGGACGGACGACGGACGGACGACAGACAACTTGCCACCCCATAACTTCTCATGGCCTTCGGCCAGTAGAGCTAAAAAATGAAAATAGAAAAAGAAATGCAGTTGAAAGAAAAACAAGAGGCCCAAGAGGGCCTGTGGACGCTCTACTGGCTAACATCAATAAAGCGAGAGACTGCCATTTACATATTTTTTTTAAAGTTTTGGGCAAAATACAGCTTATCAACTAAATCAAGGGCCATCACTAAAGAATCTGGTAAAGTTTGGTAAAGATCAGATGAATAATGAAAAAAAAAAAAAAAAAAAAAAAAAAAAAAAAAAAAAATAATAATAATAATAAAAAAAAAAAACATATTTAAAAAAAATAAAAAAAATAAAATAAAAAATTATAAAATAAAACAAGAGGTCAATGACCTTGAAGCTCTACTGCTTGATTTTGATTTCAGGAAGTAGTCGCTACAGACTTGTTTTTTGAAAATTTATTTTTAACCGTGGCGGCCATCTTGAATTTCCGGCCGACCTGAAATTTTGCTAGGATCATTTAGACATCAAGAGCAACATTCCTGTGAAGTTTCATGAAAATCCGTCAAGTAGTTTCAGAGGAGTAGTCGCTACAAGTTTTTATTATATAACTCTTTGTAAACAAAGATGGCCGCTGGCAGCCATGTTTAACGTCAAATCAAAACGATTTTCAACAAGGACCAACATCATGTCATGCTGATCATTTTAGAAAAAGTCCCATATCAATATCACTTATAGTTTTCTAGAAGTAGTCGCTACAAACTTGAATTTAAAAAATCTTTTTTTAGCTTTGGCGGCCATCTTGGATTTCACATCAACATGAATTTTTGCTAGGATTAACTAGACTTCATGGGCAACATTTCTGTAAAGTTTTATGAATATCCATCCAGTAGTTTCAGAGGAGTAGTCGCTACAAATAAAAGTTAACGGACGGACGGACGGACGGACGGACGGACGGACGGACGGACGGACGGACAGACAGACAGACAGACAGACAGACAGACAGACGGACAACGGACGCCGCACCACGGCATAAGCTCTGCTGATCTCTGATCAGTAGAGCTAAAAAAAGGGATCAAATCTGGTAAGGTTTGGCAAAGATCAGATGCAAAATGAAGGCTCTATTATAGCATTTTTAACAAAATCAAGGGCCACTGATAATGGTCCAATCTGTCTGGTTTTCGAACTTATCCGAGCTTTTATTGACATTAACAATCTGATAAAGTTTGGTAAAGATCGGATAAAAAATAAAGACTTAACGAGGCAAAATATAGCATTTTTAACTAAATCAAGGGCAATAACTCCGCTGTTAATGGTTTGATCTAGCTGGTTTTCGAATTTGTCCGAGCTTTCATTGATATTACCAATCTGTGCAAGTTTGGTAAAGATCAAATAATAAATGAAGGTGCTAGAGTGTTCACAAGGCTTAATATGGCATTTTTCAGCAAAACAAGGCCATAACTCCGTTGAAATTATTTAGATCTTGCCCGTTTTTGAACTTGTTTGAGCTTTCATTGATATAAAGACACTGGCAAAGTTAAGTAAAGATCCGATTAATATTGAAGGCCCTAGAGTGTTCACAAGGCAGAAAATAGAATTTTTCAGAAAAAACAAGGGCCATAACTCCGGTGTTACTGTTCCGATTCAGCTGGTTTTCATATTTGTTTGAGCTTTCATTGATATTAACAATCTGTGCAAGTTTGGTCAAGATCAAATAATAAATGAAGGTGCTAGAGCATTCACAAGGCAGAAATGGTATTTTTCAGAAAAAAAAAGGGCCATAACTCTGGTGTTAAAGACCCAATTTAGCTGATTTTCGAACTTGTCCAAGCTATCATTAGTATTAACAATCTGTGCAAGTTTGGTAAAGTTCAAATAATAAATGAAGGTGCTAGAGTGTTCACGAGGCTTAATATGGCATTTTTCAGCAAACAAGGGCCATAACTCCGGTGAAATTAATCCGATCTGGCTGGTTTTCAAACTTCTCCGAGCTTTCATTGCTATAAAGACACTGGCAAAGTTTCGTAAAGATCTGACTAATAATGAAGGCCCTCGAGTGTTCACAAGGCAAAAGTTAACGGACGACGGACGGACGACGGACAACTCGCCATCCCATAAGAAATCCCTTACAAATATAAATGGAAAAAGAAACTGAAATTAGAAAAAATGCAAATACTCTCCCACGTATCTACTTTTGATGTTACTAAACATATTAGATTAGTACCGCATTTTCAGAAAAGGAAGTTTACAAATATTTTCTTCATTTTGAGAAAATTGCTGAGAATTTGAAATGGCCAATAGAACATTGGACAGTACTTTTACAGAGTGTTTCAATTGGAAAAGCCCGAGAGGTTTACACTCAATTGACTGTAGAACAAAGTTCCTCATACCAAACTGTTGAAGATATTATCTTAAAAGCTTATGAATTGGTTCCTGAGGCATAAAGGCAGAAATCTGGAAATTGTAAGAAAGACAGTGATCAAACACATGCTGAATTTGCTCGAACCAAAGAACAGCTGTTTGATAGACGGTGTGCATCCAAGAAAATTGAGCATGATCATGATCATCGTCGGATACCCCCGTGTGATTCGTTCCGTTACTCTCCACTATCACCCGTGGGACATTACGCCTGATTTCGGTCGTAATCATTGTAGAGCAATGCAGCGATCTGATTGGTTTACCCAAGTTTTCATCGTTATTGGGATATCCAATAGGATCGCTTGCTCTATTCTATTCTCTTCTGCTAAAACGACCGAAATCAGGCGTAATGTCCCACGGTGATAGTGGAGAGTAACGGAACGAATCACACAGGGGTATCTGACGATGGATCATGATAAATTAAGGCAACTTATTTAATTGAAGTCAAAAGGTGTATTAACAATGATGTCAAAAGGCTGAAACACTCAAAGACGCTGCTCGCTTGTCTGATGACTATTCCTTAACTCACAAGGTCTCTTCCATTCACAAATCAAGCCCTCAGCAGCATTCTTCATTTAAGAAACCCTCTCACTCATACAATAATACTTCTAAATCTCAGTCTCGTACATTTAGTACTAGTACTTCAAAACATCAAGCATCTACTGAAAATACTGAATTAAAATCCTTATCTCAAATTATTTTCAATTATTGCAAAAAGAAAGGTCACCTTATTTCTGATTGCTTAATTTTAAAAAGAAAGCAACAACAACAAAAAGGTGTAAAACCTACTGGTCTCACCTTTTTAAAGTCTAAACCCAGTCTTGTGTTGGAAACAATGCAATTTTTGAGGTTACAAAATCTCGGTCGGATTCTGTTATAGAGACTTATGAACAATTCATGACTGAAGGTTCTCTATCACTAATTGGTGTTTCGACCAAGGCTGTCCCTATTAAGATTGTGCGAGTCACAGGAGATTTTCAATCATTATTATTAGCAGATATCCTGCCTTTTTCTGAGATGACTTATTCTGATACTAATGTACTTATGCAACGGGCAGAGAGCATTTTTTTGACTGTCCCTCTCCATAATATTTATTTGTCATCAGATTTGGTTACTGGACCTGTGGCTGTGGGAATAAGATCTTCTTTGCCATTTGAAGGTGTCCATTTGTTACTAGGCAACCTAGCTGGAGATAAGGTCGTGGTTAATCCACTTGTATCTGACAAGCCTTTTTTAGATCAAACTTCTGATCCCGTTGAGCAGGAAATACCTGACTTCTATCCAGCTTGTGCAGTTACTCGAGCTATGGCAAAAAGAGCCATTGAGAATGATCTTTCTTCTGACATTAACTTGGCTGATACGTTTATTGGTCAGTCTTATAATACAGAGGTTAACAACTCTCTTAATATTAGCCCATCTAACAATCAGATGGACTACAGTGAAGATATTCACTTCTCAGATCATTCTCCTTCTATTAGTTAGAATGACAAAGATCATGGCAAACTATCAAGATCACAACTTTTAAGAGAACATCATAGAGATCCAGAGATTTCTAGCTTATTTAATATGGCCATTAGTGAAGGAGAAGCTTCACAAGTCCTAATTTGTTATTTTATTAAACATGGGATCCTGATGAGAAAATGGTGACCACCTGATGTCCCCGCTGATGATGAATGAACTGTCAATTACGAAATTGTGGTTTCTAGTTCATATCATCAGGAAATTCTCAGATTAACCCATGAAACTCCTTTGTCTGGTCACTTAGGTGTCAATAAGACATATCATCAGATTTTGTGTCATTTTTCAAATCTCAAAATGGATGTTTCACAATACTGTAGGTCTTGTCATACATGTCAAATGGTAGGAAAACACAATCAGAAGATTCCCAAAGCCCATCTTCAACCTATTCCTATTCCTATTCATTTGATGAACCTTTCAGTAAAATAAGTGTGGACTGTGTTGACCCCTTGCCTAAAACCAAGTCTGGTAATCAATATGTGTTGACAATTGTGTGTGTGAACAAGACTTCCTGAAGCTATTCCACTTAGGAATTTTAAGACAAAGTCTATTGTGAAGGCTCTGGTCAAGTTTTTCACATTAGTTGGCCTTCCTAAATATGTCCAGTCTGATCAAGGATCAAATTTTAAGTCTGGTATATTTCAACAGATAATGCATGAGTAAGGCAGTTTAAGTCTTCTGCCTATCATCCTGAGAGCCAAGGTGCTCGAAAAATATGATTAGGTCTTATTGTTTTGACAAGAATAAAGACTGGGATGAGGTCAGACACTTTTTACATTTCGCCACTAGGGAGTCAGTCCAAGAATCGCTTGGTTTCAGCCCTTTTGAGCTAGTTTTTGGTCACACTGTTCATGGACCGTGTAAGTTATTGAAAGAGAAAATTCTCTCTGAAGAACACACTTCTTTGAATCTTCTACAGTATGTGTCTGATTTTCGACATAAACTGTCAAAAGCTTGTAAGGTAGTTCAGTCTAATCTCAAATTTTCTGAATCAAAAATAAAAACAAGATATGATTTGACTGCACAAGAAAGAAATTTCAAACCTAGTGATAATTGAATGTTGTTTAACGGCTCATCAACACAGTATAGGTTATTTAGAGCCGCCCCAGAGAAAGGGGAAGGATACATAGGAATCCGGGAACCTGCCCTACTCTTATTATCGAATAGATTCCTATGGTTCTTTAACGTGCTCGGAGGATAGACCGATACACGGGACCGCCCGGTTTACGTCCCCATCCGACGGACGAGGCTAAGGTAAAGTGTCTTGCCCAAGAACACACCGACGGAACTCAGTGGTACCACGGAGGATTGAACCCGGGGCCTCCGGTTACAAATCCGCCGCGCTACCGACTGCGCCACGCCAGCCCCTAAACCTAGTGATAAAGTTCTTGCCTTATTACCTGTTCCTTTCAGCAAAACAACGGCCATAACTTTTGTGTTACTGATCCGACCTGACTGGTTTTCGAACTTGTCCAAGCTTTCATTGATATTAACAATCTATGCAAGTTTGGTAAAGATAAACAAGAGGTCAATGACCTTGAAGGTCAATGACCTTGAAGCTCTACTGATTGATTTTGATTTCAGGAAGTAGTCGCTACAGACTTGTTTTTTGAAAATCTATTTTTAACGAAATTTTGCTAGGATCAATTAGACATTAAGAGCAACATTCCTGTGAAGTTTCATGAAAATCCGTCAAGTAGTTTCAGAGGAGTAGTCGCTACAAGTTTTCATTATATAACGCTATGTAAACAAAGATGGCCGCTGGCAGTCATGTTTAACGTCGAATCAAAACGATTTTCGACAAGGACCAACATCATGTCATACTGATCATTTTAGAAAAAGTCCCATATCAATATCTCTTATAGTTTTGAAGAAGTAGTCGCTACAAACTTATTTATTTTAAATCTATTTTTAGCTGTGGCGGCCATCTTGAATATCCGGCCAACCTGAAATTTTTCTAGGATCAACTAGACATCAAGAGCAACATTCCTGTGAAGTTTCATGAACATCCGTCAAGTAGTTTCAGAGGAGTAGTCGCTACAAGTTTTTACTATATAACTCTATGTAACCAAAGATGGCCACTGGCAGCCATGTTTAACGTCGAATCAAAATAATTTTCGACAAGGATCAACATCATGTCATGCTGATCATTTTAGAAAAAGTCCCATATCAATATCACTTATAGTTTTCAAGAAGTAGTTGCTACAAACTTATTTTTTAAAAATCTATTTTTAGCTGTGATGGCCATCTTGAATTTCTGGCAGATGCTAGGATCAATTAGACATCAAGAGCAACATTCCTGTTAAGTTTCATGACAATCCGCCAAGTAGTTTCAGAGGAGTAGTCGCTACAAGTTTTTACTATATAACTCTATGTAAACAAAGATGGCCACTGGCAGCCATGTTTAACATTGAATCAAAACAATTTTTGACAAGGATCAACATCATGTCATGCTGATCATTTTAGAAAAAGTCCCATATCAATATCACTTATAGTTTTCAAGAAGTAGTCGCTACAAACTTGTATTTTAAAACTCTATTTTTAGCTTTGGCGGCCATTTTTGATTTCACATCAACATGAATTTTTGCTAGGATCAACTAGACTTTATGGGCAACATTTATGTAAAGTTTCATGAATATCCATCCAGTAGTTTCAGAGGAGTTGTTGCTACAAATAAAAGTTTACGGACAGACGGACGGACGGACGACGGACGCCGCACCATGGCATAAGCTCTGCTGATCTCTGATCAGTCGAGCCAAAAATAAATGAAGGTGCTAGAGTGTTCACAAGGCAGAAAGTGGCATTTTTCAGCTAAACAAGGGCCGTAACTCTGATGTTACTGATATGATCTGGCTGGTTTTCGAACTTGTCCGAGCTTTCATTGATATTAACAATCTGTGCAAGTTTGATAAAGATCAAACAAGAGGCCCAAGAGGGCATGTGGACGCTCTACTGGCTAACATGGCTCTTATAACATCAATGAAGCGAGTGAGTGCAGTTTGTTTTTTTGAAAGTTTTGGGCAAAATACAGCATTTTAAACTAAAAACCTGGTAAAGTTTCGTAAAGGTTATAATAGCGTAAATGAGTCTCCATGCCCCTTCCATAGTAAAGTTAGAATGTTGACAACCTGTTAAAAACTCAAACCTGATTAAAACTCTGGGAAACTTACTTTATCATGCAAATAAACATGTCTGCTATTAAACATCATCTAAGAAACATTTCTTCAGTTGTATACTACACCGGGTCAAAGGTCAAAGCTATTTTTACCCCTTGCAATTTCGTACCCTTTCTACTTTCACTTCTGAGATTTATATCAAAAACTGTCAAAAACATGATGAGCTCCCTTTTCAAATATCAACAACATGTCCAGAATACAGTTACAGCCAAAAAATAACAAGAAATTGCACTAAAAAAAGTTTTCGACCGCAGCAGGCGAGCACATCTGGCTGAATTAAACCTAAATGGAATTAAACCTAAATGGAATATTTCTGTGTCATGTTTTTTAATTAAACTGGTCGATTCAATCCAACAACTTAATAGAAGAACATTTTGACTTGTTTCACAATGTCGAATGACTTTGTCTTGAAATTATTGCGATTTACCTGCGCTTGACCATGCACTAAATCGAGTCGATTTTGTCGCGAAATTAAGAAATAACAAGAGGCCCAAGAGGGCCTGTGAACGCTCTACTGGCTGTTATACCATTGATGAATCGAGTCGTACTACATGGTGTCTAGAGTGTACACAAGGTTTTTCAAGTATTTGACCTAGTGACCTAGTTTTTGACCCCATGGGACCCATTTTCGAACTTGACCAAAATATAATTAAGACAACATTTCGACAAAGTTTCAACAAGATCGGGTCAGAAATATGGCCTTTAGAGTGTACACAAGGTTTTTCAAGTATTTGACCTAGTGACCTAGTTTTTGACACTGTGTGACCCATTTTCGAACAAAAAAAAAATTTGAGACAAATATTCTGACAAAATTGCATCAAGATCGGGTCAAAAATATGGCCTCTAGAGTGTACACACGGTTTTTCCAAAGTTTGACCTAGTGACCTAGTTTTTAACACCTTGTGACCCATTTTTGAACTTGACCAAGATATAATTAAGACAAACATTTTGACAAAGTTTCATCAAGATTGGGTCAGAAATACGGCTTCTAGAGTGTACACAAGGTTTTTTAAGTATTTGACCTAGTGACCTAGTTTTTAACCCCATGTGACCCATTTTCAAACTTGACCAAGATATAATTAAGACAAACATTCTGACAAAGTTGCATCAAGCTCAGGTCAAAAATATGGCCTCTAGAGTGTACACAAGGTTTTTCCAATATTTGACCTAGTGACCTAGTTTTCAACTTCATGTGACCCATTTCCGAACATGATCAAGATATAATTAAGATAAACAATTTGACAAAGTTTCATCAAGATTGGGTAACAAATATGACCTCTAGAGTGTACACAAGTTTTTTCAAGTATTTGACATAGTGACCTAGTTTTTGACCCTACATGACCCATTTTTGAACTTGACCAAGATTTCATTGAGACAAACATTCTGACAAAGTTTCATGATGATTGCATCACAAATGTGGCCTCTAGAGTGTACACAAGAAAAGTTAACGGACGACGGAAAACGGACAACACACCATCCCATAAGCTCTGCTGGCCCTTGGCCAGTAGAGCTAAAAACAGACTTTACCAAGCTGTTATTGACATTAACAATCTGGTAAAGTTTGGTAAAGATCGAATGAAAAAAAATATGGCGTCTAGAGTGTACACAAGGTTTTTCAAGTATTTGACCTAGTGACCTAGTTTTTGACCCCATGGGACCCATTTTCGAACTTGACCAAAATATAAATAAGACAACATTTCGACAAAGTTTCATCAAGATCGGGTCAGAAATATGGCCTCTAGAGTGTACACAAGGTTTTTCAAGTATTTGACCTAGTGACCTAGTTTTTGACCCTGTGTGACCCATTTTCGAATTTTAGCAAGCTATAATTGAGACAAATATTCTGACAAAATTGCATCAAGATCGGGTCAAAAATATGGCCTCTAGAGTGTACACACGGTTTTTCCAAAGTTTGACCTAGTGACCTAGTTTTTAACACCATGTGACCCATTTTTGAACTTGACCAAGATATAATTAAGACAAAAAATTTGACAAAGTTTCATCAAGATTGGGTCAGAAATACGGCTTCTAGAGTGTACACAAGGTTTTTCAAGTATTTGACCTAGTGACCTAGTTTTTAACCCCATGTAACCCATTTTCAAACTTGACCAAGATATAATTAAGACAAACATTCTGACAAAGTTGCATCAAGCTCGGGTCAAAAATATGGCCTCTAGAGTGTACACAAGATTTTTCCAATATTTGACCTAGTGATCTAGTTTTTAACTTCATGTGACCCATTTCCGAACTTGATCAAGATATAATTAAGATAAACAATTTGACAAAGTTTCATCAAGATTGGGTAACAAATATGACCTCTAGAGTGTACACAAGTTTTTTCAAGTATTTGACCTAGTGACCTAGTTTTTGACCCCACATGACCCATTTTCGAACTTGACCGAGATTTCATGGAGACAAACATTCTGACAAAGTTTCATCAAGATCGGGTCAAAAATATGGCCTCTAGAGTGTACACACGGTTTTTCCAAAGTTTGACCTAGTGACCTAGTTTTTAACACCATGTGACCAATTTTTAAACTTGACCAAGATATAATTAAGACAAACATTTTGACAAAGTTTCATCAAGATTGGGTCAGAAATACGGCTTCTAGAGTGTACACAAGGTTTTTCAAGTATTTGACCTAGTGACCTAGTTTTTGACCCCACATGACCCATTTTCGAACCTGACCGAGATTTCATTGAGACAAACATTCTGACAAAGTTTCATGATGATTGCATCAGATATGTGGCCTCTAGAGTGTACACAAGCAAAAGTTAACGGACGGACGGACGGACGACGGACGACGGAAGACGGACAACACACGATCCCATAAGCTCTGCTGGCCCTTGGCCAGTAGAGCTAATAAAAAATGCAATATCTCAGCAACCGTTCAACATTTTATCATCAAATAAACTCTGGTAGCTTTGTTCGCATCCCTGAGTATGTATACCACACATTTTGCCATATACAGTACAGCTCACGCGAAACCCACACTTTACTCTTTCATGCCGAGTGAGTTCAGAAATCGCGTAATTACGCGGAGTTTGGACGATAAAACTACGCCGAGTGGAAATCAGCTACGTGATGAAATACTAGCGTAACTTCGCCGAGATACGCCGCGTAGACGAACTCGGCATTCGCCGAGTCGTCAATTATACAGGTAAATGACCTTTTTAGCGGACTTGAACGAACGACTAGCGTAACTTCGCGGCGATTCTCCGCGTACACCAACTCCGCATTCGCCGAGTCGTCAATTATTCAGGTAAATGACCTTTTTATCGGACTTGAATGTTTATGTCTGAAACAATGATGAACGGCATTTGTACAGGTAATGTACATCTGAATAGATCTACGTGTTTTATTTTTATGTTTGTTGTAAATGTACACTGTGCGTGAAAGTAATAAAGTTACCTTATAGTTGACGTCTGTGCTGCTGTACTCTCAAATGCAATTAAACACAACTGTCATGAGGACGAAATAAATATTTAGTTTTAATCTGTGACGGCAACCAATGCTACATGTAGCTTCCAAACACAAAACTTAAATACACACTCTATTTCTTAGCACACGTTGTCTTACACGTTGTCAAGCGCGTTGCCATGGTCAGGACTCTGAATCAGGCGTTTTCATGTGTATTGAGCAGAGTAACGATATTGTAAACATGTACTCTCATGTACATGTCGCAGTAACCAGGTTAGATCACGCTTCCATTACACTAGTATAGATAATTAGGGACGTATCGTGGTATCGTGGTATCGTGGTATTCTCTTGGATAAATAAAATATGTTATGTAATATATATACTGAGTAAAGTACAGTATATACATGTATGTAAATACATATTTCGTTTGCGTGCCTGATTGCCTTAGATGTTTTGTAGTATGACCCTACGTAAGTGGATTTTAAGACCAACTTTATAAAAATATTTGCTGATTTTGTCAAATACGAGGGTTGAACAACAAAAAAAGTTGATACTGGCCTTATAATTCCTTAATTACAAGTTATTTGAAAAAAAAACATATTATAAATTTAGTCTGTCCATTGACAATTTCCTTGACATATGAAAATGTTCAAAAAGTATGGTGTTTTTTTTTTTTATGAACTGCACCTGCCGCAAACCAATAATAATACATAATGAAATATTTAACACTGCAGTAGGCTATCTATTTATAAAAATGATGTTAAATTATCCTTTAACCTAGTAACCAGGGCATCCATTATTGTTAACAGAAGTTTGGTCGTAGAAACACTTAAAACAAGTATAAAAGTCGAACAGGAAAAGTAGCTTCCCCAGAATACAGTTAACTCTAAAACACGCAAAACGACAAACATGAATGGAAATGTTAATAAGGAATATGACGTCAAAAACACACGAAAAAAGGTTGACAATAGGGCTGTCGTCTTCAAACGGTCAGTGGCAAAAAAGACTGGGGTTTAAACCAGGTTCTAGGGTGCACCAAACCTCACACACCCTACTGTCATCCCAAACTCGAAGCTAGTTTTGGGAGCATAACTCATTCCTTCTGATTCATATGGTGTAGTCTAGTCGATTTATCGCAACATCTACATCATTCTTGGTTTGTGATCACTCAGTTACATATTAACGCTAACAAACACTAAACTATTGTGAATTAATAAGAAAAACACTAAACTATTGTGAATTAATAAGAAACAAAAAACACAGAGTCCTCATGTTTTAATATACAAGCATGTTTTATTTGTGATATTGTGAATACTGTTACTAGTAACAATGACACTTAGAGCTACTAAACAAGGAAGATATTTGCTTTCTGGTTCAGTACGACGTTGACAAGAAGCACCAAATCCGCACGAGCGGCTTTTTCAGAAAGTCGGAAATTCATACATTTGTATGATATCGCTGGGTTTTATTTTTGGATTTTAAGCCATTTTCATTACATATATTTTTCTTAATAACTGAGGAAGACTGTGTCCATTAAGTTATACCATGCAGCATCTTACGCGATTTACAAAAGTAATTAAATTGGCCTAAAGACATCGCCCTGGCGAATTCCTCTATTCACGAATTAAATCGTAGTTTTAGTGGGAGGGTGACTTTTTTTTACAATTGTGTCTACCTGCATCTATTGGGGTTTTTTCTTATCGATGTTTAATAATGATCTTACACGAGTGCTTGATTAATATTGATTTATCAAACAAATTGGATACTGCGTCCATTAAGTTATACCAAGCAGCATTAAAAACGCGATTTACATATTCCAAAAGTAATTAAATTTAAATCGTAGTTTTAGTTGGAGGGAGACTTTTTTTTTTAATAGTGTCTACCTGCATCTATTGTTCTTATCGATGTTTAATAATGATCTTACACGAGTGCCTGATTAATATTGAATTTATCAAACGAGTTGGATAAAATTATATGAAATGAGGCTATGCGAGAATTTTATCCAAATTGTTCAATAAATTCAATATATAGTGAAGGGGATCTCGTTGATTTCCGTAATCCATGTTTTTTACAATTGTGACTACATGCATCTATTGTTTTTTTTCCATATCAATGTTTAATATATAATGATCTTACACGAGTGCCTGATTAATATTGAATTTATCAAACGAGTTGGATACTGCGTCCATTAAGTTATACCAAGCAACATCTTGCGCGATTTATATATTCTAAAAGTAATTAAATAGGTCTAAAGACATCGCCCTGGCGAATTCCCTTATTCACAAATTTAACAAAAGTAAAACTGAAATAAGCCTGAATATTTTTACATGTAACTTGCAGTTGAATATGTCTATACACTTTTATCTAGACTGTGCTATACTTGAATATTGAATATAAAACGTGTGTATTGATCTATGCCATACTCATAGCGGGCACGCAGGTATACATTAGGAAAAGAAATTAATCTGATTGCACTTGCTTTTCATTACCTCCGGTACTATTCTGCACATAATCAACAGATACATGTACATGACATGATGTTTTACGAACTTGTGCACCGATATAAATCTATTTGCTGATCAAACTTTTACCTGAAAAGAAAGTTGTAATATGTTTAGAAAAACATATATTGCACTGAATTGCCAATTCCGATAACTACGTTAATTTCAAGGCTTTTGGTGAAATATAAATGGTTGTGTAATTTAAGTGTAAAACAGTTTACATTATCTAAATTACGTATTTAATTGAATTAAATTGGAATATATATAGTCGGTGCGACTATAAACTCCAATTTAATTCAATTAAACAGCAAGGTCATTCTACTTGTTTTTATGAATATAATGTTGCTTCATAATTTGATTAATACTCCTCGTCACAATCAAGCATTTGTTGTGTGTGCGTGTCTATATTTATTACAAATATTCTATTCGATTCTAAAAAAAAAATGGCCGACATCGAAGGAAAATTACAGTTTATTTTTACGCCGAGATACGCGGCATCCTTCACGCCGAGGTACGCGGAGTTCACAGGTGTGCACTTTTGCTTAATTGGATTCTACGCGGAGTAACTCAGAGTGGCTATCACTCGGCAATAGTGTACTTTCGTCGCATGAATTAGCCGAGTACAAACACTGACTCCGCGTAAATACGCGCGAAACCCGATACGACCAAACTCGGCAAATCGAGTGAAGTGTGTGTTTCGCGTGAGCTTAACTGTATCTTTAACACAAATTCCATAAAAAATAAAAATATCAAATTTTTAGAGAAAATCAGAAATTTTGAGGAAAAGTTACCAAAAACACTCTAAAATAGTCTAAAATTCTGATTTTTTTTTCTTCTCTGTTTCTGAGTTCAATTCCGCTGTTACTATTCCGATCTGGCTGGTTTTCAAACTTGTTACAGCTTTCATTGATATTAACATTCTGGTAAAATTTGGTAAAGGTCGGGCTCTATCCACCTAACGAGGCAAAAGTTAACGACGGACAACGGACGGACGACGGACAACTCGCCATCCCATAAGTTCTGCTGACCCTTGGCTAGTAGAGCTAATAATAAATAAAGGTGCTAAAGTGTTCACAAGGCAGAAAATTGCATTTTACAGAAAAACAAGGGTCATAACTCTGATGTTACCGATCCGATCTGCCTGGTTTTCGAACTTGTCTGAGCTTTCATTGATATTAACAATCTGTGCAAGTTTGGTAAAGAGCAAATGATAAATGAAGGTGCTAGAGAGTTCACAAGGCAGAATCTACGCATTTTTCAGAAAAAAAAGGGTCATAACTCTGATGTTACTGATCCGGTCTGCCTGGTTTTCGAACTTGTCTGAGCTTTCATTGATATAACAATCTGTGCAAGTTTGGTAAAGATCAAATAATAATCAAAGGTGCTAGAGTGTTCACAAGTCAAAATACGGCATTTATCAGCAAATCAAGGGCCATAACTCCAGTGAAACTGATCCGATCAGGCTATTTTTCATCGATATAAAGACTCTCACAAAGTTTGGTAAAGATCCGATTAATAAGGAAGGCCTATCGTGTTCACACGGCAAAAAGTTAACGGACGACGACGGAAGATGGACAATGACAATGGAAGATGACGGACAACTTCGGCCAGTAGTGCCAAAAAGAATCAATTTTCAAAAAATCAAAGAGCTTTAACTCTGGCATTTTATAGATGATATCTGGCTAGTTATCAAACCTGGCTGAGATATTGTTGCCATAAACATTGTCACCAAGTTTCAGCAAGATTAGAATATAAATGTTAACGTTATTGGACAGACACCGTAAAAAAATAACCAAAGGGCCATTACTCCTACATTATACATGTGATCTGGCTGCATGGTTTTCAAACTTGGCCAAGATATTGTTGCCAAAAATATTGCCCTTAAGTTTCATCCAGATTGGATTATAAATGCAAAAGTGAGTGAATACCGCAAAACTCGTCAATTTCAAAAATCAAAGGTACATAGTTGTAGAACTTGGCTGAGATACAGTGGCCATAAGCATAGTCCATACATGTAAAGACAATCCAGTCAGGCGTTCTCTTTTAAATGGTCGAAAAAAACAATCATCCTGCCGGTTGACCAACCACCCTGCATGAAAACATAATACAACGGTTTTATAAAAAGGGTTTATAACCCTTGTCAAATGTTTACGCAGCTTTGAAAAATACGTAGCTAAAACGTAGCTATTACGCAGCAATCCATCCTAAAGCTGCGTTTTTTGTGATTAACTGCGTTATTTTAGAAGCAGGCTGCGCAAAGCTGCGTATTTTACACTTTAGCTGCGTAATTATGTCCAAAGCTGAATATTTTGTAAGAAAGGTGTACAAAAGCTGCGTATTTATATTTAAGGCTGCGTATTTTTTAAGAAAGGCGTTTGATAGCTGTGTCTTTTATTTTACTTGCAAAAAAAGGATAATTACAAGAGCTGCGTTTTTTTGTAAATGCTTCGGAAAAGCTGTATCTTTAATTGTTAATGATATTAAGATGTAAAAACAAAAATACGTAGGTTTTACGCAGCTTTAGGAAAGCTGCATCTTTTAGTTTATTTTTTAAACTTTTGTCAGTTTGTCTTTTTAAAGTGATATTGAAAATTTAAAACATTTCTAAAAGATGAAGGGGTAATTTGGGAGTCCTCTTTTATCTTTGACATAGACTGTCACAGTGCTACACATAAATACAACCTTGATAAAAAATGTTTATTGATCCTGTAGGTGTTTTAAAAAGTGGTGAATTTGGACCATAATTTATTAGCTTATAATCAAACTGTATGCATTCCAATGTCAATTTAATTCTGTGTATAAATTGCTGGTACAAAATTACCTACCTCAAACCATTAGATGATGGACTCAGAATTCATTGTAAAATGATAATCTCATTATAGCAAGGTCACTCCAGCGAGCAAGTTATGTTTTAACAAAATGAGCATTTCTTTGATCAGTATCAATGCAGATGTTAGGCAATCAACTTCTTAAAATTTTATGTAAACAAGAGGGCTAAATTAATGCCTCTGAATCACTCGCCTAATATAATCTTCGAAAAGATTATAAAAAAAAAAGTCAAACAAGCTTATAATTTCATATAAGAGTAAGATCAACAAATTCCCACACTCACATTAAAGTGTTCTGGCCCAGTAAGTGTATGGATGGGTTTAGGGTGGGGATCTCAAAAGTTTCCAAGTTATGGCACAGGAACATGTGACCCCACGGGTTGGGATAAACCCTAGGGCAGATGCCAGTAGGGGTCATCCTCTCATCACAGGCAGTGCACCTATAAAGTTTCATGAGATTTGCCTCAAGGGGAGAGGAGTTAAAGGGGTTGATGCACTATTTCCGAACAGGATTTATTTAAAAGGACTTTGAGAAACTTGGGAAAAGCTGGAAGAATTTTCAAAATGTCATGAAAAATAAATGAGATGTAACCTATTGAAAATTTGCAAAGAACATAAATGGAGGTGGCCATCTTTGAACGATGACGTCATCGTGCCATTTTAACATATATGGCATATTGACAAAATGTATTTTAAAGCAAAGAAAACCACTGCAAATTGACTAGAAATAAATATACAGATGTAAAATTATTTTTCATTTGCAGTGATTTTCTTTGCTTTAAAAGACATTTTATCAATATACCATATATGGCAAAGAGGCATGATGACGTCATCGTTCAAAGATGGCCGCCTCCATTTATGTTTCTTTGCACATTTTCAATAGGTCATATCTCCTTTACTTTTCATGGCATTTTGATAATTCTTTCAGCTTTTTTCATGTTTTTCAGAGCCCTTTAAAATAAACTGTGTTTGAAAATAGTGCATCTACCCCTTTAAGGTGCTGACAGGGTTTTTCATTATCGGTTCCTGGTGACCTTGACCTACTGACCTCAAAATCAATAGGTGTCATCCTCTCACCACAAGCAGTTCAACTATGAAATTTCATGAGATTTGCCTCAGGGGGAGAGGAGTTATAATGCAGACAAGGTTTTCATTATTGGCTCCCAGTGACCTTGACCTACTGACCTCAATATCAATAGGGGTCATTCTGTCACCACAGGCAGTTCACCTATGTAGTTTCATGAGATTTGCTTAAGGGGATGAGGAGTTATGGAGCAGGCAATATTTTTCATTATCAGGTCACGGTGACCTTTGACCTACTGACCTCAAAATCAATAGGGATCATCCTCTCATCACAGGCAGTGCACCCATAAAGTTTTATGAGATTTGCTTCAGGGGGTATATTAAAAAAAAACATATTCAAAAATGTTTAAACGAAAAATAATATGGTATTAAGACATTGCCTTGGCTAACTCCCAAACTCGTATAACAACTATTGGGGGGAATTTTTTTTTTTTTTTTTTTTTTTTTTTTATCCCAGGCAAATCAGATGCGAAATTATAATGCATCAGAGTAAATTTGGATGTTTCTGACAAAAAAAAAGTTAATATAAAATAAATTAATAAAAAAAATTGCAAGTTTCACGATAGCGTGAATCTGATGACAGACGAATGCAAATGGCCGACTTTCAAACAACAAGCATTTCCTGGTTGTTTCATTTAATCTGTTTGCTCAATAAACGCTTGAAAAAGCAAAACCTTGTGTTTGGAAACAATTTTTAGTGTATTTTACATATGTGACTGTAGATAAACGATAGTAAAGTTATTGAATTTCATAGTAATTATTTATTATTTTACAGGTAAATGTTTTCGTTTTTTCCTTGCTTGTTGACAAAATTGATTTTGACGAGTTTACTTCCGGAAGTCATCGCTCCAGTGTTGCTTGATGGGAAATTGAATAAATGTTTAATTTGAGAGAAAATACATTTTGTTTCGATAATCATTTCAGTTATTAACGTATACGTTCTGATAACAAAAAAGGAAGAAACCGTTATAAAGAAAGCATATTTATTGACATATGTTGATCATTTTGAAATATTTGCGTGATACGTTCGTAAGAATTGCGAGATTATGGAAGTGAATCACAGATCTGCGCATGCGCTGCAAATTATGCCCGCGGTTTCCTGAATTGTTTGAATTTTGATCTTTCATCTTTAATATTTACAAACAGTACCTTTCATCTTTAATATTTACAAACAGTACTGTGATTAGCACATTTTTTTTCGTGACACTGCAAGAACCATTTTAGAGCCTTGGAAGCCATCAAACGATTACACAGATGGCTCACCCAGGAAAGTGTGAGAGCCGTACCAGGGTCCTGGCAGTACCAAGAATTACGCATGTTGTGTGGGTTTTTTTAATCAGAGGTAGGCCCTATTTAAATACGTTCATGGTAGAGCTTCTTCATAATAATGTGGACCAATTAATTTGAAGTGTATAAGTGTAATCAAAACTATAAGCAAAGAAGCATGATATTTTTTAAAACATCTAAATTAAACTGCAAATAATAAAAGAGTGTGTTTTTTCGTTGTAACATTGACAGTTTTGCAAACGAGATTGGTGAAGGTATTAATATGTTACTTGTGCACAACTTACTGTTTTGAAGATAAACATTGTACTTGCATTACCTGAATGAAGCTTGCAAGTTATTGATTATGCCTGTCATGGTGCAAATTGAGGTCTATCAATTCAGAAAAACACGGGCGACGCTGTCAAGGAGTATTTTAAAAATGCATTTTCTTCCTCCATATTCAATTTGTTAAAGGGGACTGCAGTGGATTTAAGCACATGCCGGTTGAATCTATGTTTACAGGTTAAGGAGTCTTTTAAAACAACAATTCAATTCTTTATTTAGAAATTGAAGTGGTATAATATTTCAGCAATTGTTATGCTTGGAGTTTTCAGGAGATGTTGGACATGAGCGCAAGTTGTCAATGGTCAGGTCGCTCGGAAGGCGATGATGGTGTTCACCATTCAACAGAATACATCTTCAACCTTAGATCCTATGCCAGGTATGCCTTCAGATCAAAGGTAGTTTTCTCGCAGAAGTTTCACACTGGAAGTTAAAATTGAGGTTTATGGCGCACCACATAAAAAGGTTATATTGCATCAACATGAAATGAACACTCCAAGGCCACTCTCCATTTACAGCTATATAAAAACATCTATAAATGGGAAGAATATCTATAGGGTTAACTGTTTCAAGCATTTGAAGTGTGCGACAGCATGCGAGTCGTTTAATGGTCTTAAATTGTCCATCCCCCACACACACCCACTCCTAAACGGCTTGATGGATGACAAAACTTTTCAGGACCGAAGCATCGGTGTGATGTCTTGTTGTGCACGTCGTGCTTTCGGTTTGAATTTTTTTAAGTTAAATTTGTTGTCGCCGCTACTCCTAAACGCCTTGTTGGATATTGACAAAACTTTGCAGAAGTATCGGTATGATGTCGTGCTTTCGTTCCGGTTCGCTGATTTTTGATGGAGTTACGGCCCTTTGAATTTTTTACTTTAAAAATAATATTGTCGCCGCTACTCCTCCTAAATAGCTTGTTGGGACTTGTTGAGAAACTTTGCAGGAAGCATTAGTATTATGTCTAGTTGTGCGTATTGCACTTTCAATCCGGATAGCTGATTTTTGACAGATTTATGACCCATCTTTTTTACTTTTAAATTTGTTGTCGCCGCTACTCCTCCTAAATGGCTTGATGCATTTTGACGAAACTTTGCAGTGGTATGAGACATCAGTTTTTCTCAAAAACAACCTCTAGTTTTAAAAAGTTTTACATACACAAAATATGACGATTGACTGAACATTTTTGTCAGTTTGATGTCAGGTGACTGCATTGCGACAGGTTGTAATGGGTATACTTTTAAGGAGTCAAACATTTTTCATCGACAACCAATCAGTATATTTATGTCTGTATATTTATTAATAAGTCCTTTAAAAGCCACATGTGCTGTTATGTGGCGTATAACAGCACATGTACAATTCAATTCTTTATTTAGAAATTGAAGTGGTATAATATTTCAGCAATTGTTATGCTTGGAGTTTTCAGGAGATGTTGACATGAGCGCAAGTTGTCAATGGTCGGGTCGCTCGGAAGGCGATGATGAAGGTGTCCAACAGATTCAACAGAATACATCCTCAACCTTAGATCCTATGACAGGTATGCCTTCAGATCAAAGGTAGTTTTCTCGCAGAAGTTTCACACTGGAAGTTTAAATTGAGGTTTATGGCGCACCACATAAAAAGGTTATATTGCATCAACATGAAATGAACACTCCAGAGCCACTCTCCATTTACAGCTATATAAAAACATTTATATATAAATGGGAAGAATATCTATAGGGTTAACTGTATCAAGCATTTGAAGTGTGCGACAGCATGCAAGTCGTTTAATGGTCTGAAATGGTCCACACACCCCCACACACACACTCCTAAATGGCTTGATGGATTTTGACAAAACTTTGAAGGAAGCATCGGTATGATGTCTTGTTGTGCATGTCTTGCTTTCAGTTTGATTCACTGATTTTTGACGGAGTTATATCCCTTTGCATTTTTTAAAGTTAAATTTGTTGTCGCCGCTACTCCTAAACGCCTTGTTGGATATTTACAAAACTTTGCAGGAGCATCGGTATGATGTCTAGTTGTGCATATCGTGCTGTCGTTCCGGTTTGCTGATTTTTGACAGAATTATGGCCCTTTGCATTGTTCACTTTAAATTTGTTGGCACCGCTATTCCTCCTAAACGGCTTGATGCATTTTGCCGAAACTTTGCAGGAAGTATGATGTCACGCTTTCGGTCTGGTTCGCTGATTTTTGACGGAGTTATGTCCCTTTGAGTTTTTTACTTTAAATTTTTTGTCGCCACTACTCCTAAATGGCTTGTTGGATATTGACAAAACTTTACAGAAGTATCGGTATGATGTCGTGCTTTCGTTCCGGTTCACTGATTTTTTATTGCCCTTTGAATTTTTTACTTTAAATATAATATTGTCGCCGCTACTCCTCCTAAATAGCTTTTACACCCCATCCCCCCACGTGCTGTTATTTGGTGCATATGTCACCTCCACCACCCCATCCCACACCCAACGATTTAACAATCTTTAAGTTTTATCACACCGTTTTATTTTTTCGAAATGAGCTCTATGCTCAATTTTATAGTGGTGCCATACTGGAATACCGTGCTGTAGACAAATAACATGATACAGACACCGGACTGACCAGTCCTAGAATTACGACTTTATATGCTTGGGACTACTAGTACCATGAAGTGTTTGATATAATCCAGCCAGGGATTGAACCCACACGACTAAGATTGCAATGAGGCCCTTTTAATATAATATAGGTTTTAAATTTTCAGAAGTATTAAAAACTATTATATTTAAAATGGATTTTTTTTATACATTTATAAATTTATTTTGTCTTTTTTGGAGACATTAATTTATTTATAAATATACTATCTTTTCAGATCTATGTTCTTCGGGAACGGTTTAGGTGCCAACAGATGAAGCCAAATGAAAATGAGAACAGTTTTAAGAGGGTTCGAGTCATCCTACAGAGGTTTAGATGTATACATATAGTGCTATGTTTTTCAATGGTGTATATATTTGCCTTAACACGGAAGTGGATCAGTCATAGAGTTAATTACCATTTTCCGACTGTCCCATACGTCTGTTTTAAATTTAAGTTTTACTCAGGACACCTCGAGCCGTAAAGCTTTTAAACTTCATACATGTTTGCATCTACAGGACAGCAATAATTAAGTCGGTTTGAGGTTCCAGAAGATGATGTTGAACGAACAATGAGGACAATTTTGAGAGGGTTTGAGGCCGCTTACCGGGGCTTAGATGTGTAGATAAATGGAGCTAATTGTTATCCAGGGGTGCAGTGTATATCTTTTTTAATAATTATGGTCTTTATTTAAAAAAACATTATTAATATAGGTCTCTGAGAAAACAAACAAATCAAAGATATGTTTACCTGTTATTTTAGAATCAGACAGTGTTTTCAAATGTGTTTCACATGAAGTCTATAGTTTAGTTTTGAAGGACAATAATATTAGTTTTCATATTTATTATACACAAATCATTATTTGAATCCTTGAAAGCAAATTGATTTTGCAAACACCTGAGTGGATTATATTGCATCCCTAACATTTTTCAACATATAGTAGAATAAAGAGGGAAAAGACATAAAATGATGTGGGGTTAGTAAATTTGGGTGCTAATTTAACTGTTTTATTAACTACAAGGTTGCTGTGTGTCCCTTCAGTGTATATTCAATGTAAATAAGTGCTCAATATTATATTCAGTCTGTAAGTGTTTCTACCAAACTTTTTCATGTTAAAGTGAAATTTAATAGATGTTTCGTTTTAGTTTATTTTTTCACATTGCATTTTGCATATCAGTTGTTTGTTTTATAGTTTAAATATTTCAATATAAAAATGCTTAGGTAACACTTTTCCAGTGTCAAATAGCTTTGAATTTCATTTCTGCCGTTTCACCAATATCACTTTTTAAGATTAAAATTATGTAACATGTTATTTCCATGTATTGTTCAACATTTGCTGCTGAGATATAGTGATGTTATTTATTCTGTTAAATTTGAATCCTGTACAGGGGGACCTAGATTAAGTACATATAAACTTTATTGCCTTTATTACTGATTGTTTCTTATTGATCACATCCTTATGTATTCCATGCTCTAGCGGTCAAAGACCTGTAGTGCTTATCTTTGACCTGTAGTGCTTATAGTGGCGCATCATTTTGACTACATTTACGTTTCCATTTATATCTGCTCAAATTTTCACTAGCCCTCGGAGGACCCTTTATTGAAAAAGAAAGACGAAGCTTTTTAAATCCTTCATTTACGCAGCTTTCACAAAGATCTGCACAGAAGCTTCGTAATAGCTGTGTAAAAACTGCGTTTTACGCCAATACCGCCAGTTTTTACGCAGCTATTGCGAAGCTTTTACGCAGCTTTAACAAAGATCTGCATCAAAGCTTCGTTAATGCAGACCTGCGTAAAAGCTGCGTTTTACGCAACTTTTACAGAGATCTGCGTAAAAGCTGCGTTTACGCAGACCTGCGTAATAGCTACGTAAAAGCTAGCGGTATTGGCACCTGCGTAAAAGCTGCGTTTTACGCAGCTTTTACAGAGATCTGCGTAAAAATTGCGTTTATGCAGACCTGCGTAATAGCTACGTAAAAGCTAGCGGTATTGGCACCTGCGTAAAAGCTGCGTTTTACGCAGCTTTTACAGAGATCTGCGTAAAAGCTTCGTTTATGCAGACCTGCGTAATAGCTACGTAAAAGCTAGCGGTATTGGCACCTTCGTAAAAGCTGCGTTTTACGCAGCTTTTGCTCAGCTTGTTTGTTAATGCTATGTTTTGCATCATTTTTGTAAAATCTGCGCAAAAGCTGCGTATACGAAGAAATACGCAGGTGCCAATACCGCTAGCTTTTACGTAGCTTTTACGTACGTTTTACGTAGCTTTTGAAATAATTTTAGCTACGCAAAACGTACGTATAAGGTAGCTTTTTTTGACAAGGGAAGAAGGAAATAAATATCTAAAATAGCTTTCAGGGAATAAATTATCTAAAACTCTTTTAGAAAATAAAATATCTAAAAAAAACTTGAAACCAACATAGTGAATTAAAACACCTTTAAAAAAAACAACATAATTATCTACACCACCTGTCAGGAACAATTATCTAAATACCTTTTCATTAAGATTGCTTATCTCATTCTCGAGAGCTCTTATTTTCTGTTTGTAGCCAAGGATTTCTCCCTCTAATTTAGTTTTCTCCCCAATGATCTGTCGAATTGCAACATCATTTGGTGATCTTGCTGGACTTGGCGGTCTTTGTCGGGGCGATGCTCTTGGGTCTAAAATGGCAAAATTGTTATTATTTTAAGGATTTTCCATGATCTGTATAAACAAACTTTGGGACAGGTTAAACGGAACAAGGACATTTTCATGTTGGATTCTGTAATGGAATTATAGCTTTTAAATCATAGCATCAACACAATGTTTTTCATACTACTAATATTTGTTATAGCAAATTTGTTGTATACAGCAAACATACAATTCAGAGACAACTAGAGGTTGTTTTTAGTAAAAACAGATGTCTCCAAACTGCGGAAAGGGCCATAAATCTGCCAAAAATCATCTGACTGGAACACAACAATGACATGCAGAACTAGACTTGGTACTGATCATCACTACTAAGTTTTGTTGAAATCCGGCAAGAGGTTCAGGAGAACTAGTCCAGACAAAGTTTGTGTATTAAAACCTTTAGAGGACCATAACTCTGCCACAAATCATTCAATCGGAACATGACAATAATATATTCAACCAAGATTCGTTGAAATCTGACCAGTGGTTGAGGAGAACTGGTCCGGACAAAGGTTGTGTATTAAAACCTTCAATGGGCCACAACTCCACCAAAAATCATTCAAATTGAACACAACAAACGATATGCGCTTGGTCCTGATCATTCCCGCCAAGTTTATTTGAAATCTAGTCTGTGGTTTTGGAGAAACATAAGGGTCCATAACTCGGCCAAATATCATTCAACCAGAACATGGCAACAAGGCTCATCCCTACAAAGTTTCATTAAAATCAGGTCAGGGGGTTCAGGAGAACAAGTACTGACCGAACGACCGACCGACCGACCGAGAGAGAGGGAGGGAGGGAGGGAGGGAGAGAGAGAGGTATGAGATGAATGATGTAAAACTAGGAATCATTTTCGTATACTTAGTCTTGAAAATAAAATACTTTGCAATTATTAAAACACAGTTTAAAATGTCTGAATAAGATTTATCTTGAAAAGTACCAAATGAGATCATTTAGAAAGTCAATGTAAAAGGAATCTTTTTGCTGTTTAAAAATTTATTTATTTCTGTCCAAAAAGCTCTACTAGATGGACATTCCCAAAATAAATGTACAATTGTTTCAACGTGCATATTGCAAAAATCTTGTTTTACTAATTTTGCATTTATATAGAAATTTTTATGTGGGTATAATTCTCATTATATATTTATATTGAAAAGAACTAAGTTTTGTATCTATTGTGCTTTTGAAAGATGAGATATGTATGTGTTTCCATATGTTTGTTATAATTTCTTCCCATTTTTGGTGAGGTTTAATTGTTAATTCTGTGTTGCATGCGCTCCACTTGAATGTTGTATAATAATTTGTTGGTACTGTTTTGTTTCAGTAAGCTGATTTCGCTATAGTGTGTTGTTCTGTCTTCTGTTTTTAGTTCCTGTTTCCATTTGTTTGGTAGGTTTTGAACAATTGTATAGTATTATCTCATTCTCAGTTCTCAGGTTTATAGATGAAAACTTTTAATAGACAAAATTGACGAAATGAACATGAATTCGGGGAAATTTTACCCCTCTGCCTGGATATGCAGTGGTCCTATTATTGCCCGGGAACCACACGGCATCAACGAAGAAGAATATTTAGGGTGATACCCAGATCACTGTACTAACTACTTATCATGGCAACTATTTGTTAGTACTGGTGCAGTTGTTACAACATCACCTGCTTAGGACATTGTGATGTTCTCCATACTTGATTTAGACTAATGGAATTAACCTAGAATTGGGACTGTCAGTAAGCATCAACCCTACTTTTGCGCATGAAAGTGCAAGTGGAATGACTATTACCTAAAAAAGAAGGTGTATTGCCATTGAAGAGAGAGAGAGAGAGAGAGAGAGTGTATGTGTGTGTGTGTATGTGTGAGAGTGTGTGTTTGTGGGGGGTGATATATAGAAATTTAGGAACCTGCCCTGCTAACGAATAGACATGTTTCTTTAACATGGTGGCAAGGGCTGGCGTGGCGCAGTCGGTAGCGCGGCGGATTTGTAACCGGAGGCCCCGGGTTCAATCCTCCGTGGTGCCACTGAGTTCCGTCGTTGTGTTCTTGGGCAAGACACTTTCCCTTAGCCTCGTCCGTCGGATGGGGACGTAAACCGGGCGGTCCCGTGTATCGGTCTATACTCCGAGCACGTTAAAGAACCATAGGAATCTATTCGATAATAGTAGGGCAGGTTCCCGGATTCCTATGTATCCTTCCCCTCTCTCTGGGGCGGCTCTAAATAACCTATGCTGTGTTGATGAGCCGTTAAACAACATTCAATTAACATGATGGGAGAAAAAAAATGCGATACAAGGGATTGCCTGGTTTACGTCCCCATCCGACGGACGAGGGTAAGGGAAAGTGTCTTGCCCAAGAAAACACCGACAAAATTCACTGGCCCTGGTGAGGCTTGAACCAGGGTTCTCTGGATTTAAAGTCCACCATGCTATCCACTGCATCAACAAGGCTGTATGCGCTCAAGCAGAATGACTACATTAAAATACATACAACTAAAATGTTAATCTGTCATTAAGGTTACATCAAGGAAGTTGGGTTCACAACAGTCACTCAGCAAGTCAGCATCAAGTTCATGTATGTCGAGTAGCAATATGCCTGCAAGCCTTATATAGGCTGAGCTCATTGCTGTTTTGATAAACTTGGCAATTAAGGCTTTGGGATAATAAAAGACAATTAAGAATACTCAGTACATAGTATCTCATTTAAATAATATAACTTAATGTGACAATATAACATACATATGATAATATTTTTTTAAACTCTTCCATATAAGAAGTGGTACCCAGTGCAATCAAGATAGATTACATTTAGTGATCACCGTTAGATTTACTGATGTTTACTCTAAAAGCTATATCCGACATACAGGTGCTACTGCAGTTATAGTAGCTATCCCGCCAACAACAGCCACATTTTACAACATATGTACATCGTTTCTAAACCTACTGACAACGAGGTATATATATAGTTTATATATTTTGGGAATCAAAACTCTATATATACAATATAAAAAGCTTTAACCAACCAGACAAAAGAACAAAATCAGAGCGTCAGATTAAGAGTGACCAACTCATAATTCATTTTACACATATTCAATCAGGAGTATTATAAGAACCCATGCATAAACCTATACATTTAAGCGACACATGCATTATTATATGAGCTGAATACCTTGATAGAATTTTAATAAACTGTTTTTTGTTGTGTAATGTTATCATAATTTGGAGGTTTTTTTTAAAATGTGTATTATAAACACCAACAAATCAACAGTTAAATCGTAACATGCGTTTTCTTTTTCTTTCTTTTTTTTTGCCATGCGTTGAAAATGCAGTGGTCTACTTTGTGATTTTAGTTCGTGGATTTATTCAATATACGATTTGTAAACATGGTTAAGTCTTTTATAATGGAATACCTTATCAAAAGTCATATTCTTTATATATTTCAGCTTGCTTAAAACTTTTGAAGTGATTTTATGAAAAGTGTACAACTTCAAGCCATAAACAAGAGACCCACTGGCCTTGTCTCAAAGTGCTCTCATGTTTTAAGAAACAACAACAATTTGTTTATATAAATCTGTAAAACTGTGACCCCCGTAGTGGCCATATTTGACCCCATTGTCACCATTTGAACAAACTAGGTAGAGGATCATAGGCTTATGATACATGTAATCTATTATTTAGCTTTTGAAGTGTCAGAAAAGCTGTTTGAGTATGTTTTCTTATATAATTCAATGTTATAGTGTGACCTCGGGACAGGGCCAAATTTGATTCCAGGCTTGATTCCAGGGTCACCATTTAAATTATTTGGAACAGGACAATAATCTTAAGCTACATGCAGCTTATAAGACATCTAGGTCTTGTAGTTTCAGGGAAGATGTTTATAGACGTTCCTACATAACACTATGTAAAAATGAGACCCCCAGGACCAGGCGAAATTTGACAATAGGATCACCATTTGAACTAAATTGGTAGAGATCGATATTCTTATGCTACATGCATAGTATTAGACCTCTAGCTTTTGTAGTGTCAGAAAAAGAATATTTTTATGGATTTTCCTATATAACTCTTTTTAAAACTTTGACCCCAGGACGGGACCATAGTTGCCTACAGGGTCACGATTTGAACAAAATTTTAGAGAACCATGAGCTTACACAACATGCAAAATAGTAGACCTCCGGCTCTTGTTATTTTTCAAAGAAGAGATCTTAAAGATGTTTCTATATGACTCTACGTAAATATATGACCGCTGGGGCGGAGCCAGATATGACCCCAGGGTCAACATTTTAACAAACTTGCTAGTAGACCATAAGCTTATGCTTCATGCATAATATAAGACCTCTAGCTCTTAGTTTTAGAAAAAAATGTTTGCTTTTAAAGATTTTCTATATAACTCTATGAAAAATTGTTACCCCCAGGGCTGGGCCATATTTGACCCTGGGGTCACCATTTTATAAATACTTGGTAGAGGACCCTAAATGTATAATACATGCAAAAGATTAGACCTGTAGCTCTTGTAGTTTCAGAGATTTTAAAGATGTTTCTATATGACTCTATGTAAATATATGACCCCTGGGGCGGAGCCATATATGACCCCAGGATCAACATTTTAACAAATTTGCTAGTAGACCATAAGCTTATGCTTCATGCATAATATGAGACCTCTAGCTCTTACAGTTTTAGAAAAAAATATTTGTTTTTAAAGATTTTCTATTTAACTCTATGAAAAATTGTTACCCCCGGGGCTGGGCCATATTTGACCCTGGGGTCACCATTTTATAAATACTTGGTAGAGGACCCTAAATGTATAATATAATACATGCAAAAGATTAGACCTGTAGCTCTTGTAGTTTCAGCGAAAACAATTTTTTAAAGGAATCAGAGTTTTGCTTAAAAGGGGGAGATAAATCTAATAACAGGAATCAGCTACCGTGTTGGCACTGCTATCATGGATTTTTTGTTCCTCTACAAGGTACTCAATAACATGGTACTAGTAAGAATTTGTCCCTTGAGATGGTAACAAAAACGTGTATGGCTCATGGTCTCTTATTGTGCTTGTCACCTAATGGTTCTGTAATGATAATGAACATGTATGCCAAGTTTCAAAGTATTCTGTCAACTGGATTTCGGAATAGGACTGTACATTCAAAATTTTAACCAAAAAATCTAAATGGAACAGTAGGATTCGAGTAAAATGAATTACAGAGATACTGCTTTCCACATATGATTGTGCAATAATGATGAACATGTGTGCCAAGTTTCAAAGATTTCTGACAATTTGTATTTGGAATATGACTGTACATTCACAATTTTAACTGAAATTCTAAGTAAAAATACGGGATAATTCTGGTAAAATGCAAAACAGAGTTATGGTGCTTGTCATATAACACAGTGTGTAATGATGATGAATTTGTATGCCAAGTTTAACAACTGTCAGACAATTAGTTTTTGAGAATTTTACTGAAATTCCATTTATAAAAGTGGGGATATTTCTGGTAAGAGTTATGGTGCTTGTCACAGATGACACACAGATAGTTGAGTAATGATGATGACACACAGATAGTTGAGTAATGATAGATAGTTGAGTAATGATGATGACACACATATAGTTGAGTAATGATGATGACACACAGATAGTTGAGTAATGATGAAGAAACACAGATAGTTGAATAATGATGATGACACACAGATAGTTGAGTAATGATGATGACACACAGATAGTTGAGTAATGATGATGACACACAGATAGTTGAGTAATGATGAAGAAACACAGATAGTTGAACAAGAGGTCAATGACCTTGAAGCTCTACTGATTGATTTTGATTTCAGGAAGTAGTCGTTACAGAATTGTTTTTTGAAAATTTATTTTTAGCCGTGGCGGCCATCTTGAATTTCCAGCCGACCTGACATTTTGCTAGGATCAATAAGACATCAAGAGCAACATAGGTGTGAAGTTTCATGAAAATCCGTCAAGTAGTTTCAGAGGAGTAGTCGCTACAAGTTTTCATTATATAACTCTATGTAAACAAAGATGGCCACTGGCAGCCATGTTTAACGTCGAATCAAAATACTGTTTGACTCTGATAACCATCATGTCATGCTGATCATTTTACAAAAAGTCCCATATCAATATCACTTATAGTTTTCAAGATGTAGTCGCTACAAACTTCTTTTTTAAAAATCTATTTTTAGCTGTGGCGGCCATCTTGAATTTCGGGCGGATCTGAAATTTTGCTAGGATCAATTAGACATTAAGAGCAACATTCCTGGAAAGTGTCATGAAAATCCGCCAAGTAGTTTCAAAGGAGTAGTCGCTACAAGTTTTTACTATATAACTCTATGTAAACAAAGATGGCCGCTGGCAGCAATGTTTAAAGTTGAATCAAAACAATTTTTGACAAGGACCAACATCATGTCATGCTGATCATTTTAGAAAAAGTCCCATATCAATATCACTTATAGTTTTCAAGAAGAAGTCGCTACAAACTTGTATTTTGAAAATTTATTTTTAGTCTCGGCGGCCATCTTGAATTTCCGGCCGACCTAAAATGTTGCTAGGATCAATTAGACATCAAACGCAACATTCCTGTGAAGTTTCATGAAAATCCGTCAAGTAGTTTCAGAGGAGTAGTCGCTACAAGTTTTCATTATATAATTCTATGTAAACAAAGATGGCCGCTGGCAGCCATGTTTAACGTCGAATCAAAACGATTTTTGACAAGAACCAACATCATGTCATGCTGATCATTTAAGAAAAAGTCCCATATCAATATCACTTATAGTTTTCAAGAAGTAGTCGCTACAAACTTGTTTTTTAAAAACCTATTTTTAGATTTGGCGGCCATCTTGGATTTCACATCAACATGAATTTTTGCTAGGATCAACTAGACTTCATGGGCAACATTTCTGTAAAGTTTCATGAAAATCCATTCAGTAGTTTCAGAGGAGTTGTCGCTACAAAAAAAGTTTACGGACAGACAGACGGACAGACAGACGGACAGACGGACGACGGACGCCGCACCACGGCATAAGCTCTGCTGATCTCTGATCAGTAGAGCTAATAATGATGATGACACACAGATAGTTGAGTAATGATGATGACACACAGATAGTTGAGTAATGATGATGACACACATATAGTTGAGTAATGATGATGACACACATATAGTTGAGTAATGATGATGACACACAGATAGTTGAATAATGATGATGACACACAGATAGTTGAGTAATGATGATGACACACATATAGTTGAGTTATGATGATGACATACAGGTAGTTGAGTAATGATGATGACACACAGGTAGTTGAGTAATGATGATGACACACATATAGTTGAGTAATGATGACGAAAACACATATAGTTGAGTAATGATAGATAGTTGAGTAATGATGATGACACACAGATAGTTGAGTAATGATAGATAGTTGAGTAATGATGATGACACACAGGTAGTTGAGTAATGATGATGACACACAGATAGTTGAGTAATGATGATGACACACATATAGTTGAGTAATGATAGACAGTTGAGTAATGATGATGACACACAGATAGTTGAGTAATGATAGATAGTTGAGTAATGATGATGACACACAGATAGTTGAGTAATGATGATGACACACAGGAAGTTGAGTAATGCTGATGACACACAGATAGTTGAGTAATGATGATGACACACAGATAGTTGAGTAATGATGATGACACACATATAGTTGAGTAATGATGATGACACACATAAAGTTGAGTAATGATGATGACACACAGATAGTTGAGTAATGATGATGACACACAGATAGTTGAGTAATGATGATGACACACAGATAGTTGAGTAATGATGATGACACACAGGTAGTTGAATAATGATGATGACACACAGATAGTTGAGTAATGATGATGACACACAGATAGTTGAGAAATGATGATGAATATATATGCCAAGTTTAAAAGCTTTTGATCAAATGTTGTTTGGAATTATGACTGTACATTCAATATTTTAACTGAAGTATCTAAGTAAAAAAGGGAGATAATTCAGGTAAAATAGAAGTCAGAGTTATGGTTTTTGTCGTATAAAATTGTGTAATGATAATGAACAACTGTGCCAAGTTTCAAAGCTTTTGGACAATGAGTTTTTGAGATATGAAGAAAAACAAAAACTTTAACCAAAACGTCGAAACGTGTCAAAACGTGTAGATGGACAGACAGACAGACGGAAATGACCAACCTATAAGCCTGAACTAGCTTCGCAATCTGGCTAAAAAGCAGCATTATTGTACATGTGTAACAACATTCTTAGGGGTAAGATCATGATATTTGTGAATCTTCATGAATATAGGTCAAATACCAGTTATGAGCTTGGTTAGGTTGCAGGATAAAGTTTTATTAAAGGGGGCATAACTCTGCCAAAATGAAAGTCAGAGTTATTGGACATATATAACAACATTCCTTGGGGTAAGATTATCAAAGGACTAAAGGTCCTGAGAGTCGCCAAGATTGAACAGTGCCTGCCTTCTTGGTGAGGTAAAAGATTATGTTAAATTTTACGTGTTGAGTATTAAAATGAAATGTTGCTGGTTAGAACATGAGATTTTTTTTGTACTGGAGTAAGCGAGCTGAATTGATACATGCGTTGTTAGGTACTTGTGAAGAATCAGTGTCTGTATTGGTTCAACCCAGGAAAGCATGGTTAGGTTAACTGACTGGTGTACATAACGGAAATACGGTTGATAAATAAGACACTCGTGCATTTGTTCAAAGGAAATAAAACAGATCGATTGACCTGCTGGTTTTATTGAATTGAATTGGGTTTTAAGGCGCACCAACACATAAAAGGTTATATGGCGCCTATAAGGAATGAACATGCCAGGCTCATCCTCGATGTACATCGAGATAAAATATGGAGAATGGGCCTAGAACCTTCTCACCTGCAGAACTGCAGAGTTGCTGCAGATTCTATTGTAGACACTCCATTTATGCTGGAGCCACGTTTATTGTTTCTCTGCCACTGCTCTAGTGATTTGAGCGAGATGGCACCTGAAACAATGCAGGGGTCATGATGAAGACCTTTAATGAGCATGAACAAAAAAGGATTAAAATGAACATGAATTTGGGGGTGTTTCTACCCCTCTGCCTGTCCTCCAACGGGATCTGCAGTGGCCCTATTCTTTGCCCCGAAACCACACGGGGCCTGCTGGTTTTATGTTCAAGTAGAAAATTGTAAGGCTGTTCATTGTGACAAGATGATATATTCCTGACAGAGAGACTGAATTTAGTGTTTCATCATTATGCCAGCAAGGAAGCAATTTTTCTTTGTATCTATAGACTTCAGGGTGGTATGAAAGAAACAGAAATTTAGTTATGTTGTTCAACTTTTTATTTTAATTGCGAGTACTTGGAGCATGCAAATTGTAAGCAGAAATCAATATAACTGATGGATGAACATATATACTGTTAACTGCAGAATATCTTGTAACCTCTGCTTGTAAATATTGGTATATAGCTCAGCTGCTCTTTCAAATCTGTCTTACTCTGTTTATACTGTATTGTACATATTAAAGCTATATAAATCCGTCTACAAGAAAATGAAAGGTTAAAAGTTATTGCAAAGTTAATCAACAATTAAAGCAGTAAAAAATATATCAATAAAAATATATGAACTGTAAACAAACAAAGAAGTATGGTCAGTATCTGGTATATTGCATTTTCTTCTGATTAATGAATCAACTTATTTAATAAGTGGTGAAGAGCAGTAAAACATTCGCTTTATTTACAGCATAACGACCCTTAACACATGTCTAAAACATGGTAAAAGCTTGTTAGAGACAAGATGAGCAAAGCTACAATAAGGTCGAATGACCTGGGTATGAAAGTAATAATTTTTCAAAGACCTCGTTTTTTTATTAAAAACACTTTTTTAAGCCCGGTTTCTTGCTGAGATCCTTTATTTAAATTGTTCTGCATAACATTCCACCAATGGGATGAAGTATCTGGGCACACTACATTGAAAAATTGATTTTTTTTCTAATTTTCGAAAAATGCTTGGAACGGAAGTTTTTTTTTTTCCAACTGCCTCAGTTTCGGCTTTCCAGTGTATTTTCCAATAGATTTCCTGTTGATACACTGTGAGATAATTATTTTTTATTGAATTCAAGCAAGCAAATAAACAATAAATGGGTAAATGCCAAATTATTTGGATTTTTCTTCTTCATTTTACCGTAATGCAAAGATTGCCGGGTGTCCCTTTAAACTATTTGATTTGTTTACCTTCTGTTGGTATTAGAAATGAGCACTTCTTGACAAATTCTTTTCATCAACTTGTGTATTTATTTGTAGTAGATGCTATACTATGCAATACTATTTCTCAAAGTACTAGACACAATAACTGCAATATTTACGGACATGTAGTTCCCAATTTGACGGTAAAGCACATTATCTAGGTCATGCTGCAGGCCAGGCATGAGCGGCATGTTTAGCTTACTGATTTAGAAATTAAGGCTTAAAATGTGTTGATTGCTTATTTTTCGTCAATAATTGTACATTTTCAAATTAATGGTTCTGAATGAATGGATAATTATCGAGTTTCTGCTGCACTATCGAATGAAATGAATTAACAATGAGATGTTCGACATCCGGGTAACTATGCTATTGAAACATTCTATTCATAAAATGTTGATGGAAGTATTAATGCGCATAGTATTTCGGTACATTTACAAAAAAGACACGTATATACTGCATACAATGACAATTATTCACATTCAGTAATTATATTATTCGGTATACATAACGTTCATGTCAGTCACCTTATGAAATTAAGTTATACTTGAGGAAGTTAAAGGAACTACATTCTCGAAGTGCGTAAAGCTCCTCGTCCAAAAACTGGTGTATTAATGCGCATAATATTTCAGTACATTTACAAAAAAGACACGTTTATACTGCATACAATTACAATTATTTCATTATTTCACAATCAGTAGTTATATTATTCGGTATACATAATGTTCATGTCAGTCACCTTATCAAATTAAGTTATACTTGAGGCAGTTAAAGGAACTACATTCTCGAACTGCATAAAGCTCCTCAACCAAAATCTCCAGCATCAGAAATGACAGTATACATGACTTCAAAGAGTCCGCCATGCTCACGCATCGCGGCTCAAAAATGTGTGTGAAGTTTCATGAAAATAGGTCAAATAGTTTTCAAGTCATGGCCGAGGTTAGGTTGCAGGTTAAAGTGATGACGACAATGGACGACAATGGATGACGGCTAAAGTGATCCCTAAGTGTCTGCCTTGCTATGCAGGTGACATATTAAGGAAAATATTACAATATGTCACTTACCCTGTACATTTACAGGAGAGACAAGCGAACTTATGAACATACTGAAGATCTCTAGCATATGTAATATAAAATAAATCAATTATCCAGTTATCCATTTAGTACCTTTTCCGTTCTTTAGTTTTTATTTTACACAGTACTATCTTCCAATAAGGTTATTGGCAACTTTGAAATCCTTGGTAATCTGTATATATATGATAATTACAGTTAACATCTACGGCTTGTGTTTAGGGCTCTCATCTACCTACAACCGGCAATTGATATTCAACCCTTGAATCACTCAATGAACAACAGAGATAAAGAACAAGCTTACCAGGACTAACAAATCCTTCTCTTTCCTTCTCATAAATTTCTTTCTCTTTTTTTCGCTCATTTTCTACTTGTTGCAGTTTAGCTTCTAGTGTTTCCACCTGTAAATAATAGATAATAATGTCATGTGATGCTTTATATGCCAGTATCAGTACCAGTTTTACCCCTCATAGCTGTATTACATGATCTATATGGCATTATAAGTTCATGTTTTACACCTTTTGGCTGTATTACATGAACTATATGGCAGTATTGATTCATGTTTTATCTCTCATAGCTGTATTACATGATATATATGCCATTGTGGGTTCATGTTTTACACCTCATAGCTGTACTACATGATTTATATGGCATTATGGGTTCATGTTTTACCCCTCATAGCTGTATTACATGATCTATATCGCATTATAGGTTTATGTTTTACCCCTCATAGCTATATTACATGATCTATATGGCAGTAATGGTTCATGTTTTATCTCTCATAGATGATTACATGATATATATGGCATTATGGGTTCATGTTTTACACATCGTGGCTGTATTACATGATATATATGACATTATATGGAGTCATGTTTACCCCTCATGGCTGTATTAGGTGATCTATATAGCATTATGGGTTCATGTTTTATCTCTTATAGCTGTATAACATGATCTATATGGCATTATGGGTTCATTTTTTACACCTCGTGGCTGTATTACATGATATATATGACATTATATGGGTTAATGTTTTACCCCTCATGGCTGTATTACATGATAAATATGGCATTATGGGTTCAAGTTTTACCCCTCATGGCTGTATTACATGATATATATGGCATTATGGGCTCATGTTTTACCCCTCATGGCTGTATTACATGATATGTATGGCATTATATGGGTTCATGTTTTACCCCTCATGGCTGTATCACATGATATATATGGCATTATGGGTTCATGTTTTACCCCTCATGGCTGTATTACATGATATATATGGCATTATGGGTTCATGTTTTACCCCTCATGGCTGTATTACATGATATATATGGCATTATGGGCTCATGTTTTACCCCTCATGGCTGTATTACATGATATATATGGCATTATGGGTTCATGTTTTACCCCCTCACGGCTGTATTACGTGATCTATATGGCATTATGGGTTCATGTTTTACCCCTTATGGCTGTATTACATGATATATATGGCATTATGGGTTCATGTTTTACCCCTTATGGCTGTATTACATGATATATATGGCATTATGGGTTCATGTTTTACACCTCATGGCTGTATTACATGATCTATATGGCATTATGGGTTCATGTTTTACCCCTTATGGCTGTATTACATGATATATATGGCGTTATTGGGTTCATGTTTTACACCTCATGGCTGTATTACATGATCTATATGGCATTATGGGTTCATGTTTTATCCCTCATAGCTGTTTTACATGATCAATATTTCCGGCAGATGTAAACAACTTTTCTTACGCAGCCCTAAAACAAATGAAAAATAATTAAATACATATTGCATACGCGCTAAACATCTTTAAAACAACCTTTATTCGACGGAACTCATTTAGCCGAACATGAAACAGTCATTGAAAAGAAATGGAAACTGACAAAGAAATACAAGAAATTCAAAAAAAGAATTGTGTTGATGTTAATGGTGGAATAGAAGAATTTCGGAATTTTACTCTTTATCGCAACAAAAATAGGAAGAAAAAGTTATCAGCTACTGAACAAGGAGATTTTGCTATCAGTGAAACCGGCGGCGGAATAAAAACTCAACTCAATGTTGGAAGTTATGAACTTTTCAAATGGGCCGCTGAATTATACTATGACTCGGAAACAGAAAGAAGTCAGAAAATACCAGTTTATGATAAAAAGTTCAACCAAGTGGAAACGAAGTACAAAGTACATTCAGGTGAGAATAATACTCATAAACATGTATCACACAAAAAGTTCATGTTTAATAAATGGCAGAAACAGCAGATTGTTTCTTCAAAATCCTCTTGTTGAAATTTTGAACATTATGGAAAATAAATTAAGCGCAGAAAACTACACCTTGGAGCATAATTAAGAAACAAAAGAGAAAATCTTGCAATTCTTCGTCCCAGATAAAGGAGACAGAAATGAAATGAAAAACACTTATGGAAATTCAGAGCAGGATTCCTAAAATTGTTGATTTGTCTACACATGAAGACATAAACAGCGAACAATGTTGCGAATCTACTGAAACTGAAGCAAATAGCAAAGTTCTGAGCAAATATGTCCGAAACAAACAAACTCAGATACTGAAAACAGTATAAGGTATAACGGGAAAATGATGCAACCAACTGACTTTACTTTTAAGGCAAATACAATCTGACATCAAAGATATTCAGACAACACTGCTGAACCACATAGAACAGTCAAAGTTCCAATTTACGCAGTTGAAAGATGAAGTGACCAGCATAAAACGGCAATATTCTGTTCATAGTAAATCATCAGAACACAAAACTGAGGTACTGAATAACACATCAGTTGATCTGAGATCAAAAAATTGAACTATCTACTGATCAAATACAGCGGCGGAGACTTCAGTCAATTTTGACTCCATGAAAATCTGCCACACAAAACAATATCCATCTCCTCACATTTCACAAATTGATAATATCCAAACACAGTCTAATGAAATGAAAAGAAATACTTCTGCAACTCCTACAACCTTTCATTCCGAAGAAAAACAGTCAGACAGTAACATTTCTTGGGAAAGCGACCAGCATGGACTAGGTACGATACATACAAACAGTGTCGGAAACCCACAAAAGCAAACCAGAACTCTTATAATTGGAAGTTCAATTCTTAAAGGAATAAACACAAATGGACTCAACCGACATGTAGATGTAAATACAAATCGCGGCACTGACATAGAGCAAATTAGAAGAAAATTGACACAAATGGACATGCAGTGTTAAGAAAAAGTTATTGTGTACATCGGCAGAAATGATTTAGCAAATGGACATTCGATTAATGAAATCACGGAGGATGATAGCGGACGCCTTGTGCAAGGTTTGAAGTATTGCAAATGTAAAATATATATATATGCACTTTATGCCCGAGAGGAGACGTGTGTGTGTGTGTGTGTAATTCTAAGGTTTATAGTCCGTCCGCCAACGAACACGTCAGGGTATACCTGAAGCGATGGGCACAATAGAGTCTGGACTTTGTCCCCGAGAAGAGACGCTGAGGTGATCCCCCTTAATGACTGCATAAAGCAAATTGCGGAAGAGACGTCATTGAGGTCATAGACATCTATGGTTCATATGTGTACGGTGACGGTACAGTAGTAAAACATTATTTCATGATGCATGATGGAATACATTTGAGCATGAAAGGCACATCTACATTAGCGAGATGTATAAACAAGTGTTCACCTATAGTGAAAATATGCCAGAACGTGGAGGTATCCACACAATTGATCAAAGGCGGCAGTGATCGAGTGCAACTGCGATCCTATCATCTACGCTCTGGATACGGACCTGTAAACAACAGGCGGACATTGGGAAATGATCGTTTGTCACAAGGGCAACCACGATAGTGCGATCAGTGTGGGATGCTAAATCACAACACTCGTGACTGCAGATGTTGGATGGGAAGTAGAAACTTTCATTCATTAAATAGCAGACGCAATCGAGGATATGAAGACAGAGCAATTCCACGTTAGGATTTCGCCAACAGACACTCACCTGTGAAAAATGTCATTACATTTGCTTTATTGAATAATATATGCCCTAACTGCAACGAATTGACATGTATGTGCGAGTACAATAACGTAATGTTAAATAACTTTATTTTATGCGAAGTGTGTCATGTGTATTGAAGTGCTCTTGTAATGATTCTACAACTAATAATTTCACAATCAATAATACTGCTCTAGACCAGTCCAACAAAATTAGTCAAGTTACAGATGATACATTTCAAATATCAAATAAGGCCCTAATAAAATAATTGCTAGTTTCTCATCCAAATTTAGTTCAAAATAGGTGCGGGGGTGAAATTATTTTATTTTTTTTATTTTATACGACAAATGGAAAATGGCCTCGGCACTAGGCAAAAATAGTAAAACATACTACTGAGTTCTTCCAAGATTGAAAACACATTTTAAATAGTGTTTCATACTTTCAGCAATTTTTTATTAATTTTTTTTGAAGAAGAAGAAGAAGAAGAAGAAGAAGACGAAGAAGAAGAAGAAGAAGAAGAAGAAGAAGAAGAAGAAGAAACAAGAATTACCGGTGCGGCATAAAAAAACGGGGGCGGGCGGTGATGAGAATCTAGCAATTAATTTATTATAGCCTAATGAAAAATGTTTAAACTTATTGAATAATGAATATTTGAACCATGATGATGTACAAACTCTATTAAATTTTAACAAGAAGCCCAAGTGGGCCTGTGGACGCTCTACTGGCTAAAGATAAAGTTTATGTATGCCACAAGTCTTTCAAATATCACTCAACCGGAGCATGGTGATGACATATGCAACTAGGCTTGGTACTGATCATCCCTGCAAAGTTTCGTTGATATCCAGCCAGAGGTTCAGGAGAACTAGTCTAGACAAAGTTAGTGTATTAAAACCTTTAAGGGCTCATAACTCTACCAAAATACATTCAACCATAAAATGGCAATGACAGGTGCAACTAGGCTTAGTACTGATCATCCGCACCAAGATTCGCTAAAATCTGGCAAAGAGTTCAGAAGAGACTAATCTGGACAAAGTTTGTGTACAAAACATTTAATGGGCCACAACTCTGCCAGAAAAATAATTCAACCAAAATATGCCGATGATATGCACAACTAGGCTTGATATTGATCATCCTTGTCAAGTTTCGTCTATATCCAGCCAGGGGTTCAGGAGAACTAGCCCGGAAGAAATTTGCCAAATATCTGTAAATCAGAACGTGACTGACATGCACAACTAGGCTTGGTGCTGATCATCCCTGCAAAGTTTCATTGAAATATGGCGAGGGGTTCAGGAGAAGTAGATAAGACAAAGTTTGTGTATCAAAACCTTTAAAGGGCCATAATTCTGCCAAAAATCATTCAACCGGAACACGGCAATGATTTGCACAACTAGATATGGAATTGATCGTCCCTAAAAAGTTTCGTTTAAATCCGGCCAGGGGTTCAGGAGAACTATCAGAACAAAGTTTGTGCATTAAAACCTTTGAAGGGCCATAACTCAGCGAAAAATCATTCAACCGGAACAAGGCGATGATTTGCACAATTAGACATGGAATTGATCATCCCTAAAAAGTTTTGTTTAATCCGGCCAGGGGTTCAGAAGAATTAGTCAAAACAAAGTTTGTGTATTAAAAGCTTTAAAGGGCTATAACTCCGCCAAAATCATTCAACTGGAACACGGTGAGTATGTACAACTAGGCTTGGTACTGATCATCCCTGCAAAGTTTCAATGAAATCCGGCCAAATGAAGGCCCTTTCGTCTTAATGAGGCCAAGATATTGCATATTTCAGAAAATCAAGGGCCATGACTCCAATGTAAATGGTCCAACCTGGATAGTTTTCGACCCTGTCCGAGCTTTCATTGATATTAACAATCTGGTAAAATTTCGTAAAGATCGGATGAAAGATGAAGGCCCTATAGTCTTGAGGCAAAATATAGGATTTTTAACTGAATCAAGGTTTTCAAACCTGTCTGAGCTGTCATTGATATTAACAATCTGGTTAAGTTTCTCAAAGATCGCATGCAAAATGAAGGCGCTATCATTTTAACGAGGCAAAATATAGCATTTTTAACTAAATCAAGGGCCATGACTCCACTGTTACTGGTCCGATCTGGCTGGTTTTCAAACTTGTCTGAGCTGTTATTGATATTAACAATCTGGTAAAGTCTCGTAAAGATCGCATGAAAAATGAAGGCCCTATTATCTTAACGAGGCAAAATATAGCATTTTTAACTAAATCAAGGGCCATAACTCCGCTGTTACTGGTCCGATCCGACTAGTTTTCGAACTTGTCTGAGCTTTTATTGATATAAACAATCTGGTAAAGTTTCTTAAAGATCGGATGAAAAATGAAGGCCCTATTGTCTTAACTAGGCAAAATATAGCTGGTTTTCGCACTTGTCTGAGCTTTCATTGATACTAACAATCTGTGCAAGTTTGGTAAAGATTAAATAATAAATGAAGGTGCTAGCATGTTCACAAGGCAGAAAATGGGTTTTTTCAGAAAAAACAAGAGGCCCAAGAGGGCCTGTGGACGCTCTACTTGCTCAAGATAAAGTTTATGTATAAGGAGCCACAAGTCGTTCAAAAATCATTCAACCAGAACATGGCAATGATAGGTGCAACTAGGCTTAGTACTGATCATTCTCACCAAGATTCGCTGAAATCTGGCAAAGAGTTCAGAAGAGACTAATCTGGACAAAGTTTGTGTATTAAAACATTTAAAGGGTCACAACTCTGCCAAAAATAATTCAACCGAAATATGGCGATGATATGCACAACTAGGCTTGATACTGATCATCCTTGTCAAGTTTCGTCTATATCCAGCCAGGGGTTCAGGAGAACTAGCCCAGAAAAAAATTGTGGTATCAAAATTCTTTAAAGGACCATAACTCTGCCACATATCTGTAAACCGGAACGTGACGACGACATGCACAACTAGGCTTGGTGCTGATCATCCCTGCAAAGTTTCAATGAAATCTGGCGAGGGGTTCAGGAGAAGTAGATCAGACAAAGTTTGTGTATTAAAACCTTTAAAGGGCCATAATTCTGCCAAAAAAATCATTCAACTGGAATACGGCAATGAATTGCACAACTAGACATGGAATTGATCATCCCTAAAAAGCTTCGTTTAAATCCGGCCAGAGGTTCAAGAGAACTAGTCAGAACAAAGTGTGTGTATTAAAACCTTTAAAGGGCTATAACTCTGCCAAAATCATTCAACTGAAACAAAGTGACTATGTACAACTAGGCTTGGTACTGATCATCCCTGCAAAGTTTCAATGAAATCTGGCCAAATGAAGGTCTTTTGTCTTAATGTGGCAAAGATATAGCATATTTCAGAAAATCAAGGGCCAAGACTCCGATGTAAATGGTCCAATCTCGATGGTTTTCGAACTTGTCCAAGCTTTTATTGATATTAACAATCTGATAAAGTTTTTTAAAGATCGGATGAAAGATGAAGGCCCTATCGTCTTAACAAGGCAAACTAAATCAAGGGCTATAACTCCAATGTTACTGGTTCAATCTGGCTGGTTTTCAAACATGACCGAGCTTTAATTGATATTAACAATCTAGTATAGTTTCATAAAGATCGCATGACAAATGAAGGCCCTATCAAGTTAACTAGGCAAAATATATCATTTTTAACTAAATCAAGGGCCATAACTCATCTGTTACAAGTCTGATCTGGCTGGTTTTCGGAATTGTTTGAGCTGTCATTGGTATAAACAATCAGGCAAAGTTTTGTAAAGATCAGATGGAAGATGAAGGCCCTATCGAATTAACGAGGCAAAATATAGCATTTTTAACTAAATCAAGGGCCATGACTCCGCTGTTAATGGTCCGATATAGCTGGTGTTCAAACTTGTCAGAGCTTTCATTTATATAAACAATCTGGTAAAGTTTGGTAAAGATTGGATAAAAGATGAAGGCCCTATCATCTTAATGAGGCAAAGTATAGCATTTTTAACTAAATCAAGGGCAATTACTCCGCTGTTAATGGTCCGATCTCGCTGGTTTTCGAACTTGTCCAAGCTTTCATTAATATTTACAATCTGTGCAAGTTTGGTAATAAATAAGATTAAATAATAAATGAAGGTGCTAGCATGTTCACAAGGCAGAAAATGTTTTTTTTCAGAAAAAACAAGGGCCATAACTCTGGTGTGACTAACCCAATTTAGCTGGTTTTCGAACTTGTCTGAGCTTTCATTGATATTAACAGTCTGTGCAAGTTTGGTAAAGATCAAATAATACATGAAGGTTACTGATCCAATTTGGCTGATTTTCGAACTTATTTGAGCTTTCATTAATTTCAACAATCTGTGCAAGTTTGGTAGAGATCAAATAATAAATGAATGTGCTAGAGTGTTCACAAGGCAGAATATGGCATTTTTTTAGGGGGAAAAAAGGGCCATAACTCTGGTGTTACTGATCCAATTAAGCTTGTTGTCAAACTTGTCCAAGCTGTCATTGGTATTAACAATCTGTGCAAGTTTGGTAAAGATCAAATAATAAATGAAGGTGCTAGTGTGTTCACAAGGCAGAAAATGGCATTTTTCAGAAAAAAAAAGAGACCCAAGAGGGCCTGTGGATGCTCTACTGGCACTTATAGCATCATGAATTGAATTGAATTGGGGTTTTAAGGCGCACCAACACATGAAAAGGTTATATGGCGCCTAAAAGGCATGAACATGCCAGGCTCATCTGCCATGTACATCGAGATAAAATATGGAAAATGGGCCTAGAACCGTCTCATCCTGAACTGCAGAGTTGCTGCAAATTCTATCGTAGAAACTCCATTTATGCTGGAGCCACGTTATTGTTTTTCTGCCACTGCTCTTTTGATGCGAGTGAGATAGCACCTGAAACAATGCAGGGATCATGATGAAGACCTTTAATAAACATGAACAAAAAATGATAAAATGAACATGAATTTGGGGGGATTCTACCCCTCTGCCTATCCCTCCAAAGGGATCTGCAGTGGCCCTATTCTTTGCCCCGTGACGAAACGGGGCCCCCGAGAACCACACGGGGCTATAACATCATGAAGCGAGTGACTGCCATTTATGTTTTTAGAAAGTTTCGGGCGAAAAACAGCTTTTTGACTAAATCGAAGGCAAATTATAGCATTTTAAACAAAATCAAGGGCCATAACTCTGCATTTACTGATCCGATCTGGCTGGTTTTCGAACTTGACCGACCTTTCATTGACATTAACAATCTGATAATGTTTGGTAAAGATAGGATTAACAATGAAGCCCCTATCGTCTTAACAAGGCATCATATAGCATTTTTAACTAAATCAAGGGCCATAACTCCACTGTTACTAGTCCGATATGGCTGGTTTTTGAACTTGTCCGAGATTTTATTGATATTAACAATGTGGTAAAGTTTGGTAAAGATAGGATGAAAAAGGCCCTATTGTCTTAACGAGGCAATATATAGCATCTTGAACTAAATCAAGGGTCATAACTCCGCTGTTACTAGTCCTATATGAATGGTTTTCGAACTTGTCCGAGCGTTCATTGATATTCACAATCTGATAAATTTTGGTAAAGATCAGATAAACAATGAAGCTGCTATCGTCTTAACGAGGCAAAATATAGCATTTTAACTAAATCAAGGGCCATAACTCCGCTGTTACTGGTCTGATATGGCTGGTTTTCGAACTTGCTTGAGCTTTCAACGACATTAACAAGATCGGATGAAAAATGAAGGCCCTATCGTCTTAACAAGACAAAAGTGAATGACGGACGGACGAAGGACGGAAGGACAGAAGACGGACAACTCGCCATCCCACAAGATCTGCTGGCCATTGGCCAGTAGAGCTAACAAGGGCCATAACTCTGGTGTTACTGACCCAATTTAGCTGGTTTTCAAACTAGTCCGAGCTTTCATTGATATTAACAATTTGTGCCAGATCAAATAATAAATGAAGGTGCTAGAGTGTTCACAAGGCTTAATATGGCATTTTTCAGCAAAACAAGGGCCATAACTCCGGTGTTACTGACCCAATTTAGACGGTTTTCAAAATTGTCCAAGCTTTCATTAGTATTACCAATCTGTGCAAATTTGGTAAAGATCAAATAATAAATGAAGGTGCTAGAGTGTTCACAAGGCAGAAAATGAGATTTTTCAGAAAATACAAGGGCCATAACTCTGGTGTCACTGAATAATTTAGCTATTTTTCGACCTTGTCCGAGCTTTCATTGATATTAATAATCTGTGCAAGTTTGGTAAAGATCAAATAATAAATGAAGGTGCTAGAGTGTTCACAAGGCATTAAATGGCATTTTTCAGAAAAAACAAGGGCCATAACTCTGGTGTTACTGACCCAATTTAACTGATTTTCGAACTTGTCCAAGTTTAGTAAAGATCAAATAATAAATGAAGGTGCTAGAGCGTTCACAAGGCTTAATATGGCATTTTTCAGCAAAACAAGGGCCATAACTCCAGTGAAATTAATCCGATCCGAGCTTTTATTGATATAAAGACACTGGCCAAATTTCGTAAAGATTCGATTAATAATAAAGGCCCTAAAGTGTTCACAAGGCAAAAGTTAATGGACGATGGGCGGACAGACGACGGATGACGGAAAACTCGCCATCCCATAAAAAGGCCAGCAGAGCTAAAAATGTATGTAGATTAGATGGAATCTAAGGACCAAGAATTATAAAACTATTTAGAGATATGTTAGCTTCTTTGATAAATAAATGTTCGATTCTTGGAGTTTTTCCAGATAAACTTAAGGAAGCATGCGTTCTTCCTCTACCCAAGACAGGTAACAGAGATGATGTAAATAATTACAGACTTATTTCAATACTTCCAACAATATCAAAACTATTTGAGAGATTCATTGCAAATCAAATTCATATCTACTTCAAGAAGACAAACTAATATACGAACACTAATCAGGTTTTCGAAAAAATCATTCGTGTCAAACGGCACTTATATACATTGTTGATAAATGGCTCAAGGAAATAGATTTAGGAAATCTTGTAGTCACGCTTTTCTTAGATCTTTGTCAAGCCTTTGATTTGGTCGATCATGAAATCCTTTTGTTAAAATTAAACTGTATCATTTTTCAGAACATCAATTGAATTATTCGAGTCTGATCTTTCAAACACAATCCAAGTAGTTAAGATCGGCGACTCAATTTCAAAAGCTCTTCTTGTTATTTCTGGAGTATCTCAAGGCTCGATCTTAGGTCAGCTACTCTTTTTGTTATATGTTAATATCATTCCCTTGTATATTGAACAAACCAATGTAGATATGTATGCAGATGATACAACACTGTATGCATTTGGGAAATCAGTATCGCATATTCAAACCAAATTGCAAGCAGATTTAAAAAGTTGGTGTACGATAAATAATATGGTTATTAATCCCATAAAGTCAACGTGTATGATACTTGGTTCAAACAAAAATTTAGCAAACTGTGCAGAATTGTTGCTTAAAATAAAGAACACAGTTATTCAAAATGTAAAAGTACAAAAGTTACTAGGCATATACTTTGATCAATCATTATCGTGGAAAATTCATATATCTAAAACATGCAATAAACTTGTGTCAAAAATTAATTTATTGAAATGGATTTCTTATTACCTAACCTATGAAATGAAGAAACTTTTCTATAACTCTTATATTATGTCTACTTTTGATTATGGTTGTATAACATTGGGCCAAACAAATAAATTCTCTATTAATAGAATACTTAAAATCCAGAAGAGGGCTGCACGAATCATTCTCGCGAAACCTATAAAAATACTGTCTAAACTAATGTTTAAGGAACTCCAGTGGCTCACCTTTCCATGCAGATGTGATATCACAGAATCTGATGTATTATGATTTACTTAACAATTTAACTCTGGATTACTTAACCAATTTAATATTACCTTCTCTTCAAATTCAAATTATAACTTAAGATCTGCTGCCATTTATATGGCATTATGCATTGACATTTTACCTCTCATAGCTGTATTACATGATTTGTATGGCATTATGGGTTCATGTTTTACCCCTGTTATACAAAATATGAAGAAAATATTTTCTGTCATTTAGGCATGGCTGCCATTACGGACTGACGGACTGCATATATTAACAAGAGGTCAATGACCTTGAAGCTCTACTGATTGATTTTGATTTCAGGAAGTAGTCCCTACAGACTTGTTTTTTGAAAATCTATTTTTAACCGTGGCGGCCATCTTGAATTTCCGGCCGACCTGAAATTTTGCTAAGATCCATAAGACATTAAGAGCAACATTCCTGTGAAGTTTCATGAAAATCCGTCAGGTAGTTTCAAAGAAGTAGTCGCTACAAGTTTTCATTATATAACTCTATGTAAACAAAGCAGCCATGTTTAAGGTCAAATCAAAACGATTTTCGACAAGGACCAACATCATGTCATACTGATCATTTTAGAAAAAGTCCCATATCAATATCTCTTATTGTTTTGAAGAAGTAGTCGCTACAAACTTATTTATTTTAAATCTATTTTTAGCTGTGGCGGCCATCTTGAATTTCCGGCCGACCTGAAATTTTTCTAGGATCAACTAGACATCAAGAGCAACATTCCTGTGAAGTTTCATGAACATCCGTCAAGTAGTTTCAGAGGAGTAGTCGCTACAAGTTTTTACTATATAAATCTATGTAACCAAAGATGGCCACTGGCAGCCATGTTTAACGTCGAATCAAAATAATTTTCCACAAGGATCTACATCATTTCATGCTGATCATTTTAGAAAAAGTCCCATATCAATATCACTTATAGTTTTCAAGAAGTAGTCGCTACAAACTTATTTTTTAAAAATCTATTTTTAGCTGTGACGGCCATCTTGAATTTCTGGCCGACCTGAAATTTTTCTAGGATCAATAAGACATCAAGAGCAACATTCCAGTAAAGTTTCATGACAATCCGCCAAGTAGTTTCAGAGGAGTAGTCGCTACAAGTTTTTACTATATAACTCTATGTAAACAAAGATGGCCGCTGGCAGCCATGTTTAACGTTGAATCAAAACAATTTTTGACTAGGATCAACATCATATAATGCTGATCATTTTAGAAAAAGTCCCATATCAATATCACTTATAGTTTTCAAGAAGTAGTCGCTACAAACTTATTTTTTAAAAATCTATTTTTAGCTGTGACGGCCATCTTGAATTTCCGGCCGACCTGAAATTTTTCTAGGATCAATTAGACATCAAGAGCAACATTCCTGTAAAGTTTCATGACAATCCGCCAAGTAGTTTCAGAGAAGTAGTCGCTACAAGTTTTTACTATATAACTCTATGTAAACAAAGATGGCCGCTGGCAGCCATGTTTAATGTTGAATCAAAACGATTTTTGACTAGGATCAACATCATGTCATGCTGATCATTTTAGAAAAAGTCCCATATCAATATCACTTATAGTTTTCAAGAAGAAGTCGCTACAAACTTGTATTTTAAAACTCTATTTTTAGCTTTGGCGGCCATCTTGGATTTCACATCAACATGAATTTTTGCTAGGATCAACTAGACTTTATGGGCAACATTTCTGTAAAGTTTCATGAATATCCATCCAGTAGTTTCAGCTGTGAAGTCGCTACAAATAAAAGTTTACGGACAGACAGACGGACAGACGGACAGACGACGGACGCCGCACCACGGCATAAGCTCTGCTGATCTCTGATCAGTAGAGCTAAATATAGCATATTAAGAAAATCAAGGGCTGTAAATCGGGTGTTACTGGTCCGATCTGGGTGATTTTCAAACTTGTTAGAGCTTTCATTGATATTAACAATCTGGTGAAGATTGGTAAAAATCATATGAAAAATGAAGGCCGTATAGTCCTAACGAGGCAAAAGTTAACGGATGGATTACTGACAACTTGCCATTCCATAAGCTCTGTTTGTCTTCAGCCAATATAGCTAACAAGAGCTGTCGGAGAACAGCGCAGCTCGACTATTCGATTTTTCAGAGAATAATAAATTTACAGCTAGTATATACCATCAGAAAACAAGGCTACAACAATGTGGGGTGGGGTTGGGAGCACAACGTAACTATGTGTAAGAATTGACCAAAACTACACAGAAATATGTAACAAGAGGTCAATGACCTTGAAGCTCTACTGATTGATTTTGATTTCAGGAAGTAGTCGCTACAGACTTGTTTTTTGAAAAATTATTTTTAGCCGTGGCGGCCATCTTGAATTTCCGGCCGACCTGAAATTTTGCTAGGATCAATTAGACATCAAGAGCAACATTCCTGTGAAGTTTCATGAAAATCCGTCAAGTAGTTTCACAGGAATAGTCGCTATAAGTTTTCATCATATAACTCTATGTAAACAAAGATGGCCGCTGACAGCCATGTTTAACGTCGAATCAAAATAATGTTTGACTCTGATAACCATCATGTCATGCTGATCATTTTACAAAAAGTCCCATATCAATATCACTTATAGTTTTCAAGACGTAGTCGCTACAAACTTCTTTTTTAAAAAATCTAATTTTAGCTGTGGCGGCCATCTTGAATTTCTGGCCAATCTGAAATTTTGCTAGGATCAATTAAACATTAAGAGCAACATTCCTGTAAAGTGTCATGAAAATCTGCCAAGTAGTTTCAAAGGATTAGTCGCTACAAGTTTTTACTATATAACTCTATGTAAACAAAGATGGCCGCTGGCAGCCATGTTTAACGTTGAATCAAAACAATTTTTGACAAGGACCAACATCATGTCATGCTGATCATTTTACAAAAAGTCCAATATTAATATCACTTATAGTTTTCAAGTAGTAGTCGCTACAAACTTGTATTTTGAAAATCTATTTTTAGCCATGGCAGCCATCTTGAACTTCTGGGCGACCTGAAATTTCGCTAGGATCAATTACACATCAAGAGCAACATTCCTGTGAAGTTTCATGAAAATCCGTTAAGTAGTTTCAGAGGAGTAGTCGCTACAAGTTTTCATCATATAACTCTATGTAAACAAAGATGGCCACTGGCAGCCATGTTAAACGTCGAATCAAAATAATGTTTGACTCTGATAACCATCATGTCATGCTGATCATTTTACAAAAAGTCCCATATCAATATCACTTATAATTTTTTAAGACGTAGTCGCTACAAACTTCTTTTTTAAAAATCTATTTTTAGCTGTGGCGGCCATCTTGAATTTCTGGCCGATCTGAAATTTTGCTAGGATCAATTAGACATTAAGAGCAACATTCCTGTAAAGTTTCATGAAAATCTGTCAAGTAGTTTCAAAGGAGTAGTCGCTACAAGTTTTTACTATATAACTGTATGTAAACAAAGATGGCTGCTGGCAGCCATGTTTAACGTCGAATCAAAACGATTTTTGACAAGGACCAACACCATATCATGATGATCATTTTAGAAAAAGTCCCATATCAATATCACTTATAGTTTTCAAGAAGTAGTCGCTACAAACTTGTATTTTGAAAAATTATTTTTAGCCGTGGCGGCCATCTTGAATTTCCGGCCGACCTGAAATTTTGCTAGGATCAATTAGACATCAAGAGCAACATTCCTGTGAAGTTTCATGAAAATCCGTCAAGTAGTTTCAGAGGAGTAGTCGCTACAAGTTTTCATTATATAACTCTATGTAAACAAAGATGGCCGCTGGCAGCCATGTTTAACGTCGAATCAAAACGATTTTCGACAAGGACCAACATCATGTCATGCTGATCATTTTAGAAAAAGTCCCATATCAATATCACTTATAGTTTTCATGAAGAAGTCGCTACAAACTTGTTTTTTAAAAACCTATTTTTAGATCTGGCGGCCATCTTGGATTTCACATCAACATGAATTTTTGCTAGGATCAACTAGACTTCATGGGCAACATTTCTGTAAAGTTTCTTGAAAATCCATTCAGTAGTTTCAGAGGAGTAGTCGCTACAAAAAAAAGTTTACGGACAGACAGACGGACGGACAGACGGACAGACAGACGGACGGACGACGGACGCCGCACCACGGCATAAGCTCTGCTGATCTCTGATCAGTAGAGCTAAAAACAAGAGATCAATGACCTTGAAGCTCTACTGATTGATTCTGATTTCAGGAAGTAGTCGCTACAGACTTGTTTTTTGAAAAATTATTTTTAGCCGTGGCGGCCATCTTGAATTTCCGGCCGACCTGAAATTTTGCTAGGATCAATTAGACATCAAGAGCAACATTCCTGTGAAGTTTCATGAAAATCCTTCAAGTAGTTTCACAGGAATAGTCGCTACAAGTTTGCATTATATCACTCTAAACAAAGATGGCCGCTGACAGCCATTTTTAACGTCGAATCAAAATAATGTTTGACTCTGATAACCATCATGTCATGCTGATCATTTTACAAAAAGTCCCATATCAATATCACTTATAGTTTTCAAGACGTAGTCGCTACAAACTTCTTTTTAAAAAATCTAATTTTAGCTGTGGCGGTCATCTTGAATTTCTGATCGAACTGAAATTTTGCTAGGATCAATTAAACATTAAGAGCAACATTCCTGTAAAGTTTCATGAAAATCTGCCAAGTAGTTTCAAAGGATTAGTCGTTACAAGTTTTTACTATATAACTCTATGTAAACAAAGATGGCTGCTGGCAGCCATGTTTAACGTTGAATCAAAACAATTTTTGACAAGGACCAACATCATGTCATGCTGATCATTTTACAAAAATTCCAATATCAATATCACTTATAGTTTTCAAGTAGTAGTCGCTACAAACTTGTATTTTGAAAATCTATTTTTAGCCATGGCAGCCATCTTGAATTTCCGGGCGATCTGAAATTTTGCTAGGATCAATTAGACATCAAGAGCAACATTCCTGTGAAGTTTCATGAAAATCCGTCAAGTAGTTTCAGAGGAGTAGTCGCTGCAAGTTTTTTCATTATATAACTCTATGTAAACAAAGATGGCCACTGGCAGCAATGTTTAACGGCGAATCAAAATAATGTTTGACTCTTATAACCGTCATGTCATGCTGATCATTTTAGAAAAAGTCCCATATCAATATCACTTATAGTTTTCAAGACGTAGTCGCTACAAACTTCTTTTTTAAAAATCTATTTTTAGCTGTGGCGGCCATCTTGAATTTCTGGCCGATCTGAATTTTGCGGGGGTGGGGGTGGGGGGGGGGGGGGGGGGTGGGGGGGGGGGGGGGGGGGGGGTGGAGGGAGCCCATGGCCCAATATGGGTGAAGTAATAACATGCATAATGCTATAACAAATCCCAAACCAAAATTATAGATATATACATGCTTACATGCAAACCTAAATCTGCCTTTATTTCACATTTTATAGGCCATCACAATTTGGGTTCCATGGGAGCCCAGAATTTGCAGAAGACAAAATTACTTATCCAACCCTTTACAACATACTATAAGGAAACCAATTCAAAATTTAGTTTGGCTAGGACAAGAAATGTAAGCTTACACGCAAAATTTGATGTGAAACAGACATATTTTAAGGGCTATCAGAATTTGGGTTCCATGGGAGCCCAGGGGTTACAGGAACCAACATTACTTAAGCAGCCCTTATGATAATGCTATAAGAAAGCTAATGGCCAAATTTGGTTGTCCTAGGGTAAGAATTGTTAGAGATATAGACTTGTAAACACAGCTTACACGCAAAATTTGATGTGAAATGGGGCACATTTTATGGCTTACACGCAAACCTTGATGTGAGACGCCGACGCCAACGCCAACGGTGATTACATAAGCTCTCTTATTCTTCGAATAGTCGAGCTAAAAATGGAGAGGCCAGAGTGCCCACAAGGCAAACTATTTTTGCAAATTCAAGGGCAGATAACTCAGATATTCGCTAGGAGATCTTATGCATAGATTAATACTGTGCAAGTCTGGTTAAGATCGGATGACAAATGGATAAGCTAGAGTGCCCACCTGGCAAAATTATGCATTTCTGCCAATTCAAGGGCAGATAACTCGGCCAGTAGCAAACAAATCTTGCTGGTTCAAGAACTTGTCTGACATCTTATGGATATATAACTCCTGCGTAAGTTTGGTTAAGATCGGATGAAAAGTGGAGAGGCCACAAGAAAAAAATAACAGACAACGGACAATACGTCAACCCATAAGCTCATCTGGCCTTCGGTCAGTAGAGCTAAATATCATTTAGAAAAGCTTCAAATTTGTGCGTATGTCCACCTCATACCATGTTTTGTTTCAATTGGACAGAAACTGTAGAAGTTGTGCACACCAGATTTGTGGGACATACGGATGGACATATAGATGTACGGAAAAGGTGATTCGGATATTGCTCACTCTTCCTCGAAGTGGGGCTATAATGACACAAAAACAGTCTAACACATAGCTTGTTTTTAGACAATCAGCTTTCATTTTACAACTGCTCTACGGCAAAGGCTTAAAATGGTGCTCAACTGTTTTATACAACAATATAAAACAAAAATATATTTCTGATGATTTTGGTCCCTAAGTCAGGATGCGTAGTATCTGAATGCGCGGTATATTATAGCATCAAATATTTACCTTCTCCTTGGTTGCCGTCAACTCATCTTCAAGTCGCTGATTTTCATCCATGACCACGTTAATCTCCTCCTCGTGTTCACGCTTCAATGATTCCAACTCGGACCTGGTTGTCTCACGCTGCTGCTCTATCTCTTCCTGCAACTCTTCCCGTTCACGGTCTAGCGTTCTCTGAAGTTCTTCAGAGGCTCTACCGTTATCAGAAATGGAGACAGATGTACTACGTCCTTGTTCGGCCTCGAGCTCATCCAGTAGACGAGCACGTTCAACAAGCAAGAAGGCAATTTGTTCACTCGTAGGTGCCTGGGCAATCTCCTCCAGTCCCTGCTGTATCAACATCTCCGCAGTCTCATCTCGTAATGCAGACGCTATTAATAAAACAAATAAGTTGTTGATTATTTAAATAGAACAACAGAATGCCAACAAAGATTTATTTGGATTAATTCTTAAAATACTTCAATTTCACACCGGACCAGTTTTTTGAATGAGGCTAAAATACAGGACTGGTATGCTTGCTAAAATGCACAGTGCAATCCAGTGAGAATAAGCAAATGTGTACACTCAACAAAGATGCTATCAGTGGAAGAAAATATATTCTGGCTGATACTATTGATGAGTTTAGACATGCTTGGTTTGTTAACCTTTTACTTTTGTTCACACTTCTTTCATGTTCTATGACAAGAAAGTTGGTGGGTAGGAGGGAGGTTTTGAGTCTGGGGATGGAGGAGGATTCAGATATGGATGCTTTTCAAAATACTCTTGAGCTTTTATCATGATATTAACATTTTTTTTGAATAAGTTTGGTTGGTAATTTCAGTGTTAATAATCCGATCTAGCTGGTCTTCAATCTTGTCAGAGCTTACATTGATATCAAGAATCTGTCCAAGTTTGGTAAAGATCAGATGAAAAAAGAAGACCCTATCTAGTCCATGTGCTATTCAACACTATTGATAAAGTTATATTTATACGACGATGTGAATGGATAGCATAATAATTTGTTTATATCATGTGATGCAAGTTGCCAATGGTCATAATTTTAACTCGCTATTTTTATCAGCTGATGAACATTAAAAAAACAAGTCACGTGCCTCCGAGCGAGTGGATTTTAAAGGAAGAAATTTGAAATTCAGGACTTTATTATTCGCTGATACAGTTTATTCGGTCATTACGAAGAAATATGTTGAAATACAATCAAACTTCATCGTATTCGTGTTTCTGCATCTGAAAGTTTTATTCACTTTGGTTGTTATTGGTAACTATATTTGGGGAAAGATTTATAATTCAGCGTTTAGAAATATCGATTTTTTGGCACGGCGTCAACACGTTTCACAAAAATAATATTTACACTCATGTACAGTATATACAAAGAACATTTACATATTTAACTAAACATTTCTTAAGAAGTCAAACAATGTTAGAACCTGTAATAAGAGACCACCTGTATTAAAATACCACTTTTGGTCTTTCCCCACAGCGGTCTCTTAAACCAGGTTTGACTGTAGATATAAGTAATATTTGAATGACGAAAAAATATATATCATGTAATTTTGGGGGGAAATCAACAAGAGCTGTCGGAGAACAACTATGTGTGTGTGTGTGTGGGGGGGGGGGGGGGGGGGGGGGGGGGGGGGGGGCATCCAACAAATTGAGTTCGAGAGGGCGACAGGGGGGTGCGTAGTGGGGTGGGTGGGGGTGGAGGGGGGAGGGGAACATAGCTATTTTTGTCAGAATTGTCCAAAACAACACAGATATATGTGGAAAAAAAAATACAAAAAATTGAGTTTCGAGTGGGGTGGGTGGTGTGGGAATGCGAGGCAGGGGAGTGGGGAGTGGACAACATATATGTGCAAGAAGTTATGTGTAAGAATTGACCAAAACAACACAGAAATATGTATAAAATAAAAATAAAATAAAAATATTCCGTTTCGAGTAGGGGTGGGGGTGGGGGTGTGGGAGAGGTTGGATAGGGTGTGTGGGAGAGGTTGGCTAGGGGGTTGGGGGGGGGGGGGGGGGGGGGGGGGTGATGAGGGCAACATATATGTGCAAGAAGCTATGTAAGAATTGATCAAAACAAAACAGAATTACGTAAATAAAAAAAATTTAAAAAATCGAGTTTTGATTGGGGGTGTGGGTGTGGGCGAGGGCAACATATATGTATAAGAAGCTATGTAAGAATTGACCAAAACAACACAGAAATATGTAGAGTATTCGGGGGTGGGGGGTGGAGGGGTGCATCCAACATTCAACATCTGTGTAATAATTGACAAAAGCAAAAGATAAATATGTAAAAAAAAATATGAGTTTCAAGTGGGGGGTGGAGAAAGAGGGGAGAGGTGTGGGGGAGGGGCAACATACATGTGTAAGAGGCCATGTGTAAGAACTGACTAAAACAACACAGAAATACATATAAAAAAATAGTTTCAAGTGGGGAGAGGGGTGAGAGGCGGGGTGGTGGTGGGGGGTGGGGGGAGGGGGCAACATATATTTGTAAGAATTGACAAAACAACACAGAAATGTTAATAAAAACAAGAGGCCCAAGAGGGCCTGTGGACGCTCTACTGGCTAACATGGCTCTTATAACATCAATGAAGTGAGTGACTGCCATTTACGTTTTTCTGAAAGTTTCGGGGAAAAAACAGCTTTTTAACTAAATCAAGGGCCATAACTAAAGAATCTGGTAAAGTTTGGTAAAGATCAGATGAAAAATGAAGGCCCTACCGTATTAATGAGGCAAAAAATAACATGTTTAACTAAATCAAGAACTCCTCTGTTACTGGTCCGACTGGTCGAACATAGAGCTAAAAAATATTTAAAAATAAATAAAAAAATAAAAAAAATAAAAATATTATAAAAAAAAAATATTAAAAAAAAATAATAATAATTAAAAAACAACAAAAAAAAATTATTTAAAAAAAAATAATTAAAAACAACAAAAACACTAAAAATTAAAAAAATAATTAAAAAAAAATATTAAAAAAAAATAAATCCGTATACATGTCTATGTAAAACATGTGACCCTTGGGGCAGGATCAAATATGACCCGAGGGTCACCATTTGAACAAACTTGGTAAAAGCCCATAAGCTTATAGCAAATGCAAAATATTAAACCTTTTTTTTCAGTTTTTCCCTATACAAGCATTTATGTAAAACTGTGACCCCCGGGCCGGGGCCAGATGTGATCCAAGGGTCCCCATTTGAACAAAATTGGTAAAGGACCATAAGCTTATAGCAACAGCAAAATATAAAACCTCTGGCTCTTGCAGTTTCAGAGAAGAAGATTTTTTAAGTTTTTCCCTATACATGTCTATGTAAAACATGTGACCCTTGGGGCGGGGCCAAATGTGACCCCAGGGTCACCAATTGAACAAACTTGGTAAAGGACCATCAGCTTATAATAAATGTAACATATCAAACCTCTGACTCTAGTAGTTTGCAAGAAGAAGATTTTTAAAAAAAAAATCCTATATAAGTCTATGTAAAACTCAGTGACCCTTGGGGCGGGGATAAATTTGACCCCAGGGTCACCATTTGAACAAACTTAGTAGAGGACCATAAGCTGATGCTACATGTCATACATGAGAGCTCTGTGGCATGTGGTTCCAAAGAAGAAGATTTTTTTCAGTTTTTCCCTATACAAGCCTATGTAAAACTGTGACCCCCGGGGTGGGGCCAAATGTCACCCCTGTGTCACCATTTGAACAAACTTGGTAGAGGACCACAAGCTTATAGCAAATGCAAAATATTAAACCTCTGGCTCTTGCAGTTTCAGAGAAAAAGATTTTTTAAGTTTTTCCCTATACATGTCTATGTAAACATAGGCGGGGCCAAAAGTGACCCGAGGGTCACCATTTGAACAAACTTGGTAAAGGACCATAAGCTTATAGTAAATGCAAAATATCAAACCTCTGGCTGTTGTAGTTTCCAAGAAGAAGATTTTTTTTAAAAACTTGTAGGGGAGGTGGGGGTGGAGGGAGTGGGGGCGGGGGTTGGAAGAGGGAGCCCATGCCCCAATATGGGTGAAGTATGAATAAGATGCATAATGCTATAACAAATCCCAAACCAAAATGATAGATATATACATGCTTACATGCAAACCTAGATCTGCCTTTATTGCACATTTTATGGGACTTCACAGTTTGGGTTCCATGGGAGCCCAGAATTTGCAGAAGACAAAATTACATACCCGACCCTTTACAACATAATATACGGAAAGCAATTACCAAGTTTAGTTCAGCTAGTACAAGAAGTGTAACAGATAAAAATCTGTAAACACAGCTTACATGCAAAATGTGATGTGACACAGACACATTTTAAGGGCTATCAGAATTTGGGTTCCATGAGAGCCCAGGGGTTACAGGAACCAAAATTACTTAAGCAGCCCTTAAGATACTGCTAACATCTAAATTGTTAAAAAGTAAAATGGATATTTATAATCATGTATATGTTTATAAAAGAAAATATTTGATGACATCATTATATTAACGGTTTCAAACTAAAAATACTTAATTTGCCTTTGCGTGCCATACCCCATCCACAAGTTTTTCGTCGAAAATAGGTCACAGCGACCCGAATATTTGCACATGAAGTTAGATGCATATAAGGAACATTCTTGTGAAGTTTAGTTAAAATCCTGCGAGTCTGTCGTAGCAGAGATCGGGCATGACCTATATTTTGTCGAAAGTAAGGCACAGCGACCCAAATTGTGCATGGGATGTTGGATCCATATAATGAACATTTTGGAGGAGTTTGGTAACAATCTCTTGACTCTCGAGTCTCGCGTGTGTAACATAATAGTTTATACTGTTATTGTTAAGTACATAAGCGGCCAAGAAAACGTTAACACTGTCATTACTTCCTGTCATGGATGAAACGTGCTTACGTAAACAATACTTTGTTGTTACAGCGTGCATGCTTTAAAGAGACCCAGGAGCCGCTCTAGTTCTTTGCCTGCAACAGTTTCCAAGCGTCCTGGACGTTCCGCTTCTAGATCTACGTCCCGTTCAGGTTACAATAAACAAGTTAAAACCCTTAGCAGACTCGTAGCTAGGCCCAATTGACAGCATAGGCCCGATTGTCAACTTGTCCTAGCGGGGTCCGGGGGCATGCAGTAAGGAGCAAGGCAGTCGAATGTCAACTACAGGCAGGCAAAGATGTCCAACATTTCTCTAAGGTTGGCAATAAGCTCACAAAAGGAGGGCCAAACTGGATCTAAATCTGCTTCCTCCTGCTGAAAATCTTCATGGGGTAGCCAGATGTAAGGGATGAGATGGCCAGTAGAAACCTCAGGCTGGAGCTGGGGGAAGTCCGGCAATAAGGTAGAGTCAATAAGCATTGGCGTAGCTCTGCATAGGTAATAGGCCAGGCCCGAAAATATCGGGGAGCATAAAAATAGATGTTTCCGGTTGCCCGACCAACACTCTTTTTAATGGGCAGACCCTAAAACTTTTTATACCAAACTGACAAAAAAAGATTCTCTATTTGTTCTGAAATATTTATCACCTAGCTTAAACCATGGGAGTGAAACATAGCATCCTTCTATATTTTCGGTAATCCTATGGGTGCTGGTGGTATAACTGTGCAAATTATTACCGAATTACACAGCAAAAGTGTAAAATATTTAAGTCATATGATTTCCCTGGAATGTCATATGATAATACCTTCAGACAGAGGGGGGGAGGTGGCAACAATATGTGTAAGAAGCTATGTAAGAATTGACCAAACAACACAGAAATATGTACAAAAAAAAAATATATAATAATAATTCCAGTTTTGAGTGGTGGAGGGGGGGGAGGGGGTGGAGGGCGGGGGCAACATGTGTAAGAATTGACAAAAGCAAGACAGAAATATGTAAAAAAAAAAAAAAAAAAGAGTTTCGAGTGGGGGTGAGTGGGGGAAGGGGGGCAACATATATATGTGTAAGAAGCTATGTGTAAGAATTGACTAAAACAACACAGAAATATGTTAACAAAAAGTTAAAAAAAGTCTCATGTGTCTAAAACTGTTTCTGTGTTGACTAAAACATAGGTATGTGTAAGAATTGACCAAAATAACACAGAAATAGGTAAAAAAAAAAAAAAACGAGTGTATGTGGGGAAGGCGGGGAGGGGGCGGGGAGAGAAGCAGTGGGTTGGGGGGGAGGAAGCAACATATGTGTAAGAAGCTATGTGTAAGAATTGACCAAAAACACAGAAATATGTAAACAAGAAATCCGTGGATTCACGTCGCGCCTAACGTGGGCTGGACTTAAAAACTAAAACGGCTCATATATCAAGGATTGTCGACCTAAAATTCCCATCATTAGTTTTTTTAAAATATTGCAAAAACAACAGGGATAGGATGGCCTTAGATTGCTCACCTGGTAATCATGGGCAATAAGTCTGGCATAGGCATTTTTTAATTTGTACCACTTCCTTCTATGAATGAAATTTCATAAAAATGGGGGTGAGGGTTATATTAACATTCTAAACAAATATGGTAAAGATGAGATAAAAAATGAAGTAACTACAGATTTAACAAAAGAAAATACAATATAGCATTTTTCAACAAATCAAGGGCCATAACCTGTCGTTACTAACTAGATCTAGCTGGTTTTCGAACTTGCCCAAAATTTCATTGATATACCATGTTTGGCACAACTAGACATCATACTGATATCATCCTGCCAAATTTTGTAGGATTCCAACAAGCCGTTTAGGAGGAGTAGCGCCGACAATTTAAAGTAAAAATGTCAAAGTGCCATAACTCCGTCATAAATCAGCAAACTGGAACAAAAGCGTGACATGCACAACTAGACATCTTACCGATGCTTCCTGCCAAGTTTTGTTGAAATCCAACAAGGCATTTAGGAGGAGAAGTGCCGACAAAAAAAATTAATAACAAATTGTCAAGGGGCAGTAAGCGTGACATGCACAACTAAACATCTTACCGATGCTTCCTGCCAAGTTTTGTTGAAATCCAACAAGGCATTTAGGAGGAGAAGTGCCGACAAAAAATTTAATAACAAATTGTCAAGGGGCAGTAACTCCATCAAAAATCAACGAACCGGAAAAAAGATGCAATAGGCACAGCAATGCTTCCTGATACGGCGTTAACACCCAAAAAAAAATATAATGAAATAAGAAAATTAAAAAAACAAGAGGTCAATGACCTTGATGCTCTACTGATTGATTTTGATTTCAGGAAGTAGTCGCTACAAACTTGTTTTTTTGAAAATATATTTTTAGCCGTGACGGCCATCTTGAATTTCAGGCCGACCTAAAATTTTGCTAGGATCAATTAGACGTCAAGAGCAACATTCCTGTGAAGTTTCATGAAAATCCGTCTAGTAGTTTCAGAGGAATAGTCGCTACAAATTTTCATTATATAACTCTATGTAAACAAAGATGGCTGCTGACAGTCATGTTTAACATCGAATCAAAAAGATTTTTGACAAGGACCAACATCATGTCATACTGATCATTTTAGAAAAAGTCCCTTATAAACATCACTTATAGTTTTCAAGAAGTAGTCGCTACAAACTTGTATTTTGAAAATCTATTTTTAGCCACGGTGGCCATCTTGAATTTCCGGCCGACCTAAAATTTTGCTAGGATCAATTAGACATCAAGAGCAACATTCCTGTGAAGGGTCATGAAAATCCGTCAAATAATTTCAGAGGAGTAATCGCTATAAGTTTTCATTATTCAACTCGTATGTAAACAAAGACGGCCACTGGCAGCCATGTTTAAAGTCGAATCAAAATAATGTTCGACTCGGATAACCATCATGTCATGCTGATCATTTTAGAAAAAGTCTCATATCAATATCACTTATAGTTTTAAAGAAGTAGTTGCTACAAACTTATTTTTTAAAAATCTATTCTTAGCTGTGGTGGCCATCTTGAATTTCTGTCCAACCTGAAATTTTCTAGATTCAATAAGACATCAAGAGCAACATTCCTGTAAAGTTTCATTAAAATCCGCCAAGTAGTTTCAGAGGAGTAGTCGCTACAAATTTTTACTACATAACTCTTATGTAAACAAAGATGGCCACTGGCAGCCATGTTTAAAGTCGAATCAAAACGATTTTTGACAAGGACCAACATCAAGTCATGCTGATCATTTTAGAAAAAGTCCCATATCAATATCACTTATATTTTTCAAGAAGTAGTCGCTACAAACTTCTATTTTAAAAATCTATTTTTAGCTTTGGTGGCCATCTTGGATTTCACATCAACATGCATTTTTGCTAGGATCAACTAGACTTCATGGGCAACATTTCTGTAAAGTTTCATGAATATCCATCCAGTAGTTTCAGAGGAGTAGTTGCTACAAATAAAAGTTGACGGACAGACGGACGGACAGACAGACAGACGGACGGACAGAAGGACGACGGACGCCGTACTACGGCATAAGCTCTGCTGATAGCTGAGCTAAAAAAAAAATTAAAAACTTGCTAAAAACACGAACAACCCACGCAGATCCTGAAAAGGATACTTACAATTACGTTTTGCAGCAACTAACCATGTTGTTTGTAATGTCTTCAACCATAAAACCTGATAAATCATGGAGCGAAATCACATTCAATATTCTAAAACATGGCGGCTAAAGTGAACGTGCATGACCGAAGTATTCCGAACGAGTGGACGACCAGTGTTTCGGATGCTTCTGTCCGAGACCGATCCTTTTAATTATCAAAAGATAATATATCAAAAGATAAGATAATTTACCAGATCCCACAGGTAAAGTGCTATGCGATTTTGTGTCTTGTTATATAGACACGTCAAACCTTTTTAATTTATGCTATATAACCATGCTTTGTATGCATTATTGTGCTGAATCACATGATGATGCAACTGCGGGAGGTTTAAATGAACAAAGAACACGAACATTTTGTTTTTCATTGTTTCTATTCTGTCTTGCTTTGTATGTTTTATTTTGTAATAAAACAAGAGGTCAATGACCTTGAAGCTCTACTGATTGATTTTGTTTTCAGGAAGAAGTCGCTACAAACTTCTTTTTTGAAAATCTATTTTTAGCAGTGGCGGCCATCTTGAATTTCCGGCCGACCTGAAATTTTGCTAGGATCAATTAGACATCAAGAGCAACATTCCTGTGAAGTTTCATGAAAATCCGTCAAGTAGTTTCAGAGGAGTAATCGCTAAAAGTTTTCATTATATAACTCTATGTAAACAAAGATGGCCGCTGACAGCCATGTTTAACATTGAATCAAAATAATGTTCGACTCGGATAACCATCATGTCATGCTGATAATTTTAGAAAAAGTCCCATATCAATATCACTTATAGTTTTCAAGAAGTAGTCGCTACAAACTTATTTTTTAAAAATCTATTTTTAGCCGTGGCGGCCATCTTGAATTTCCGGCCGACCTGAAATTTTGCTAGGATCAATTAGACATCAAGAGCAACATTCCTGTGAAGTTTCATGAAAATCCGTCAAGTAGTTTCATACGAGTAGTCGCTACAAGTTTTCAATATATAACTCTATGTAAACAAAGATGGCCACTGGCAGCCATGTTTAACGTCGAATCAAAATAATGTTCGACTCGGATAACCATCATGTCATGCTGATCATTTTAGAAAAAGTCCCATATCAATATCTCTTATAGTTTTCAAGAAGTAGTCGCTACAAACTTATTTTTTAAAAATCAATTTTTAGCCGTGGCGGCCATCTTGAATTTCCGGCAGACCTGAAATTTTGCTAGGATCAATTAGACATCAAGAGCAACATTCCTGTGAAGTTTCATGAAAATCCGTCAAGTAGTTTCAGAGAAGTAGTCGCTAAAAGTTTTCATTATATAACTCTATGTAAACAAAGATGGCCGCTGACAGCCATGTTTAACATTGAATCAAAATAATGTTCGACTCGGATAACCATCATGTCATGCTGATAATTTTAGAAAAAGTCCCATATCAATATCACTTATAGTTTTCAAGAAGTAGTCGCTACAAACTTATTTTTTAAAAATCTATTTTTAGCCGTGGCGGCCATCTTGAATTTCCGGCCGACCTGAAATTTTGCTAGGATCAATTAGACATCAAGAGCAACATTCCTGTGAAGTTTCATGAAAATCCGTCAAGTAGTTTCATACGAGTAGTCGCTACAAGTTTTCAATATATAACTCTATGTAAACAAAGATGGCCACTGGCAGCCATGTTTAACGTCGAATCAAAATAATGTTCGACTCGGATAACCATCATGTCATGCTGATCATTTTAGAAAAAGTCCCATATCAATATCTCTTATAGTTTTCAAGAAGTAGTCGCTACAAACTTATTTTTTAAAAATCTATTTTTAGCCGTGGCGGCCATCTTGAATTTCCGGCCGACCTGAAATTTTGCTAGGATCAATTAGACATCAAGAGCTACATTCCTGTGAAGTTTCATGAAAATCCGTCAAGTAGTTTCAGACGAGTAGTCGCTACAAGTTTTCAATATATAACTCTATGTAAACAAAGATGGCCACTGGCAGCCATGTTTAACGTCGAATAAAAATAATGTTCGACTCGGATAACCATCATGTCATGCTGATCATTTTAGAAAAAGTCCCATATCAATATCTCTTATAGTTTTGAAGAAGTAGTCGCTACAAACTTATTTATTTTAAATCTATTTTTAGCTGTGGCGGCCATCTTGAATTTCTGGCCTATCTGAAATTTTCCTAGGATCAATTAGACATCAAGAGCAACATTCCTGTGAAGTTTCATGAAAATCCGTCAAGTAGTTTCAGATGAGTAGTCGCTACAAGTTTTCAATATATAACTCTATGTAAACAAAGATGGCCACTGGCAGCCATTTTTAACGTCGAATCAAAATAATGTTCGACTCGGATAACCATCATGTCATGCTGATCATTTTAGAAAAAGTCCCATATCAATATCTCTTATAGTTTTCAAGAAGTAGTCGCTACAAACTTATTTTTTAAAAATCTATTTTTAGCCGTGGCGGCCATCTTGAATTTCCGGCCGACCTGAAATTTTGCTAGGATCAATTAGACATCAAGAGCTACATTCCTGTGAAGTTTCATGAAAATCCGTCAAGTAGTTTCAGAGAAGTAGTCGCTAAAAGTTTTCATTATATAACTCTATGTAAACAAAGATGGCCGCTGGCAGCCATGTTTAACGTCGAATAAAAACGATTTTCGACAAGGACCAACATCATGTCATGCTGATCATTTTAGAAAAAGTCCCATAGCAATATCCCTTAGAGTTTTCAAGAAGTAGTCGCTACAAACTTGTTTTTTAAAAACCTATTTTTAGATTTGGTGGCCATCTTGAATTTCACATCTACATGAATTTTTGCTAGGATCAACTAGACTTCATGGGAAACATTTCTGTAAAGTTTCATGAAAATCCATTCAGTAGTTTCAGAGGAGTAGTCGCTACAAAAAAAAAGTTAACGGACGGACGGACGGACGGACGACGGACACCGCACCACGGCATAAGCTCTGCTGATCTCTGATCAGTAGAGCTAATAATATACCAGTAAACATGTTAAATTGTTTCATTATCAAACAGAATTTTTTAATAAAGTTTATCTTTTTCATTTAATATCAAATGGAATGTTTTAATATAATAAACTTTAAAAGACACACATTTCCCAGTGCTACTTGGTCAGTGAAAAATGCAGGTATATAAACTGAGGCCCACTCTTAGTTTTTTTATTTGTATAGCATTGCTATATTGAGGGTAAGAATAGCTTAACAACACTTTGTAATTTACTTTAATGAAGAAATATATGTTCATAATTTAGCTGTTGAATACAAAACTTATCTGGTATTTCTTAATTGTTTTCAGAGCAAAAATCAGAGCACAACACAATAAATATACAACGTTCTTTAATGTGTTATTATGTGTACTGGTCACAAATGCTTTATTGGGTGGCCTCATAATCTGAAGAAAAATTGGCTCATGAAATTGTATGGCTAACAGTGATTTACAGTTACCTATAGAAATTCTCTCCCCCACAAATACAATAGGCTCGAAATATGTCTTTAACTACATAGTCCACTGTTACTAAACAAATCGCATATACCCCAGTATATTAATACACAGTCTGTACATTCACTAGAATTTGACAGTTACACAGATGTTAACATCATAGAACTAACTCACTCCAAAAACATCTACAGTGCACCACTCACTTGTCTGTCACTTTTCAGTCAACTTCAAAGGATTATAAAAATAGAATAACCCACTTTATTACATTTCTAGGGTGAAAGATTGGGATTTCTCAGTGAAAGAATATTCATAATCGCTAAATATTAATTGCAAAAATAACTAACTGTGGCATTGAGTCATGATGTCAGTAATGTGTTGGCTAAATAAAGCGACTAATTCTGGTTAAAATCATACATAATCTGATTAAAAATGAAATATTTAACTGTTGTGATCGATTATATGGAAATCCTTCACTCGTTGGTAGGCGTGTTGTGTTTTTCTCTATAATCGATCCCAGCAGTTAAATAATCTCTATCTATCCGCGTTTAAAGTGTGTCTGTACTGATTTCAGAGGTTTCCCATTTTGCCCAGTTTGAGTGCCGTAATTAGAGACAGTTGATATCATTACCAATAAGTAATAATGAATGGATGGATTATCGTAATTACTGTAAAGAAGGAAAAATGCCCTAGAGGTTGCCTTGTACATCATAAAATACATACTGCAATATGGGCAGTGGAATGTTATTACCGTTCTTCTCAACAAATTCGGACATCGGCAAATACGCATTAATTTCGGGTTAAAAAAGGCAATATTTTCGGACACCAAAAAATAATGGAGTAAATATGGTACATACAATATATAAAGCAGAAATTTCCGAGTTCACTTTTTCGTTTCAGTATAAAGAAAAATGCATGATATATGCAGAAATACAATAGAATAAAAAACAAATGATGTCCTGCCATAAATTAAAATTAAAATTACAAATGGGGCATATGATTGTGTAGTGAGTGTTAACCTGCCACACTGGCAGAATACAAATATCTTGGTGAGTATTAACAAAAGATGTGCAATTAAGCCTTTATGGTGATGAGGTATCATACTTGTTTCCCAAGAATCGAATCTCCATGAGGGCAGGTAAATATGATATGAAATGTTCTACCCTTTGACATAAAATCCAATGGAAGTACACAAGTGTAATACATACCATTAACTTGTAATCAGATTATCCTCTCAGACTATTATATTATAAACACTTTACACTGAAATCTACTGCAAAGGTTGCCAATTGATTCCTAACTCCTTAACTCCTAAATGTGTCATATATTTATTGAATGCATGCACTCATCACATTGATAGTTACATATAAGCATTTATGAACTACTAAAATAGAATTTAAATCAATCAGCATTTCAAAATTTCCCATTTAAATTCTTCATGACAACATGCTGCATGATTGGGTTTAAATGATGAACAATTGCTGAGCATTGTTATCAACAATGTTATCCAGGACTCAACACAAGACTATTGCATTTTGTTCCTCATTTATACATATAAGTTTTGTATTAACCGCTTGATTACTGATCATCAAACATATCAAGATCTGCTTACTGTATAGGCACACATTTCTTTACAAGTCATAAAATTTATGAAGTCAGTTACTGCCAGATATGTTATGTGAAGAATATTATGGCAAAGAGTATCAGGGTTCAAATTTAGGGAGATTATTATTATTATATAGTCACTTCAAGTGATTTTAGGGAGAAGTGGAAAGAATTTAGGAAGAATTCATGAGACGTAGACAACGGTCGAATAGTCATCACCATATTGCAATGCAGTGTATACATTGTAATGCACACTGATTCTTTTTACTCTATAATATGAACTTGAAAAATTTGATGCAAATGTCTATGATAATGAATTATGTTAATTTATGTACCTTTTTAAATTGAACTTTAATGGTTATTGCCTGTCATCTCTACCACAGTACTTTTAGTTAATCTATCATTATTATTAGGGCTTCAAATTTGGGAAGTTGGGACTCCCTGTGTATTGAATTTGGAAGTGCCAGGGAAACATTTAAAAGTTTGATTTTTTTGCATTACCTCACCCACAATTTTTATATAGTGATTTACTATTTAGTAACCTTTTCGAAGTGCAGGTGCTCCAGGGAGGCATTTTAATAGCAGACATTATTGAAAAGTAAACAAGAGCTGTTGGAGAACAGTGCAGCTCGACTATTCAATTTTTCAGAGAATAATAAATTATATAGCTAGTATAAACCATCAGAAAACAAGGCTAAAACAATGTGGGGTGGGGTTGGGGGACGGGGCTTGTGTAGAAACTCGGGCCGATATAAAATTATGTGTGAAATTTTATTATTTTTATCTGTTTTAATCCACAATTGCTGTCATTTTAAAGAAATTAGTGGTCGAAAGACAACTCAGGAAGGGAGCTGATATCTGGCAATTTTTATTGTGGCCTCATTTCATTTTTTTTTTATTGATATTTCAATTCTGTGTATCTGAATTTATCTAAATTCTTTTATATGTAAATGATTGCATTCAAATTAAAATATTAATATCCAAATAATGAAAGATAAAATTAAAACAATTCCCCTCCACGTGTCCTCCATGGGGGGTGGGGTGGGGGAGCAATAGCAAGGTGAAGGGGGCTACATAGCTATATGTGTAAGAATTGAGAGGCTTGGGGTGGGGGGGCAACATATAATGTGTAAGAAGCTATGTGGTAAGAAGTGACTAAAACAACACAGAAATATGTAAAAAATAAAAATTTGGGGTTTTGAGTGGGGTGGGGGAGTAGGGAGAGGTGGGGTTGAGGGGGAAACTTATGAGAGGTGGGGTTGAGGGGGAAACTTATATGTGTAAGAAGCTATGTGTAAGAATTGACTAAAACAACACAGAAATATGTAAAAAAAAAAAAAAAAAGTGTGGAGGGGGGTGGGGGAGGGAGTGGGGGGGTGGGGGAGGGAGTGGGGGGGTGAGGGTTGGAGGAGGAGCCCATGCCCCAATATGGGTGAGGTATGAATAAGATGCATAATGCTATAATAAATCCCAAACCAAAATTATAGATATATACATGCTTACATGCAAACCTAGATCTGCCTTTATTGCACATTTTATGGGCTATCACATTTTGGGAGCCCAGAATTTGCAGAAAACAAAATTACTTACGCAACCCTTTACAACATACTATAAGGAAAACAATTCCCAAATTTAGTTCAGCTAGGACAAGAAATGTAAGTGATATAGACCTGTAAACACAGCTTACACGCAAAATTTGATGTGAAATAGACACATTTTAAGGGCTATCAGTATTTGGGTTCCATGGGAGCCCAGGGGTTATAGGCACCAAAATTACTAAAGCAGCCCTTAAGATAATGCTATAAGGAAGGTAATAGCCAAATTGGTTGTTCCAGGTTAAGAATTGTAAGAGATATAGACTTGTAAACACAGCTTACACGCAAAATTTGATGTGAAATGGGAAACATTTTATGGGTTATCATAATTTGGGTTCCATGGGAGCCCATGGGTTACAGGAACCAAAATTGCGTATGCAGCCCTTAAGATAATGCTATAAGGAAGCCCATGGCCAAATTTGGTTGTGCTAGGATAAGAAATGTAAGAGATATAGACTTGTAAACACAGCTTACACGCAAACCTTGATGTGGGACGCCGACGTCGACGTGATTACATAAGCTCTCTTATTCTTCGCATAGTCGAGCTAAAAAAGGAGATGTTGCATGTGAAACAAATTGTAGAGGTTAAGGGGTCTGATATTTGCTCTTTACTACCCACACTACATTGCTTTACAAGTTGTGTTACAACCAGTGGCTTTGTAGAGAGAGACAAGGCTGTCCCATTGAAGATGATTAAAAAGCACACAGTTATAGGACTGACCCGAAAATATGTAGTAGTAACTACTCAGCTCAAGTTACATGATAATCAGCTTGGTGTCGTCAATAAAATGGCAATAAATCACCTAACATGCCAGCTAATGAATTAAAACTTTGTCCATGCAGCATTAAATGTTAAAAGTATATATCACTCCCTTATCTTTATTTCTAATTTTTCAAATGTGTCTATCTGCTGTCAGATAATTGATGCCCTGCTGTGCGAAAATGGGTATTTTATTGCTCTGGGGTTAGTCAAATACATGGATGAATTATAGAGATTCTCAATAAACAGAGGAAACTCGGGACAGTCCTATAACTGCACAGATAGTTTGTGTAAAATTGGATTGCTCGATCATATGGATTGTTCGGATGATCTTCAAAAAAGTATGGAGATCACGGGGAGGATAGTGTGCTGCCTATATGGCAAACCTCTTTACAGGGATGTCAAATACGGAGATCACGCAGAGGATAGTGTGCTGCCTATGTGGCAAACCTCTTTACACGGATGTCAAATACGGAGATCACGCAGAGGATAGTGTGCTGCCTATATGGCAAACCTCTTTACACAGATGTCAAATACGGAGATCAGTGAGAGGATAGTGTGCTGCCTATATGGCAAACCTCTTTACACAGATGTCAAATACGGAGATCACTGAGAGGATAGTGTGCTGCCTATATGGCAAACCTCTTTACACGGATGTCAAATACGGAGATCAGTGAGAGGATAGTGTGCTGCCTATATGGCAAACCTCTTTACACGGATGTCAAATACGGAGATCACGGAGTGGATAGTGTGCTGCCTATATGGCATACCTCTTTACACGGATGTCAAATACGGAGATCACTGAGAGGATAGTGTGCTACCTATATGACAAACCTCTTTACAAGGATGTCAAATATGGAGATCACGGAGAGGATAGTGTGCTGCCTATATGGCAAACCTCTTTACACGGATGTCAAATACGGAGATCACTGAGAGGATAGTGTGCTGCCTATATGGCAAACCTCTTTACAAGGATGTCAAATACGGAGATCACGGAGAGAATAGTGTGCTGCCTATATTGCAAACCTCTTTACAAGGATGTCAAATACGGAGATCACGGAGAGGATAGTGTGCTGCCTATATTGCAAACCTCTTTACACGGATGTCAAATACGGAGATCACAGAGGGGATAGTGTGCTGCCTATATGGCAAACCTCTTTACACAGATGTCAAATACGGAGATCACGGAGAGGATAGTGTGCTGCCTATATTGCAAACCTCTTTACAAGATGTCAAATACGGAGATCACGGAGAGGATAGTGTGCTGCCTATATTGCAAACCTCTTTACAAGATGTCAAATAAGGAGATCACGGAGAGGATAGTGTGCTGCCTATATTGCAAACCTCTTTACACGGATGTCAAATACGGAGATCACGGAGAGGATAGTGTGCTGCCTATATTGCAAACCTCTTTACACGGATGTCAAATACTGAGATCACGGAGAGGATAGTGTGCTGCCTATATTGCAAACCTCTTTACAAATATGTCAAATACGGAGATCACGGGTAGGATAGTGTGCTGCCTATATTGCAAACCTCTTTACACCGGATGTCAAATACGGAGATCACGGAGAGGATAGTGTGCTGCCTATATTGCAAACCTCTTTACACGGATGTCAAATACGGAGATTACGGAGAGGATAGTGTGCTGCCTATATTGCAAACCTCTTTACACGGATGTCAAATACGGAGATCACGGAGAGGCTAGTATGCTGCCTATATTGCAAACCTCTTTACACGGATGTCAAATACGGAGATCACGGAGAGGATAGTGTGCTGCCTATATTGCAAACCTCTTTACACGGATGTCAAATACGGAGATCACGGAGAGGATAGTGTGCTGCCTATATGGCAAACCTCTTTACATGGATGTCAAATACGGAGATCACGGAGAGGATAGTGTGCTGCCTATATATGGCAAACCTCTTTACAAGGATGTCAAATACGGAGATCACGGAGAGGATAGTGTGCTGCCTATAATGCAAACCTCTTTAGACGGATGTCAAATACGGAGATCACGTAGAGGATAGTGTGCTGCCTATATTGCAAATCTCTTTACAAGGATGTCAAATACGGAGATCACGGAGAGGATAGTGTGCTGCCTATATTGCAAATCTCTTTACAAGGATGTCAAATACGGAGATCACGGAGAGGATAGTGTGCTGCCTATATGGCAAACCTCTTTACACGGATGTCAAATACGTTTTTGTGAAAATTCAAAGGCCACAACTATAGCTTTTTTCCGCTGTGCCAATTTTCTATAATCATGTATTTGAACATGCACACTTTCAAGTGCTTTTGTGGCACCATACTGACCAACATTAACCAGACGCAGAAATAAATGAGAGAAGATAAAGTAATGGAATTTGACTGGACTATATATTGATATTGTGTCACAATAGTTGGTTGGCATCATGTTCAAAGAGCCTGACACTGAAGAAGGAAGTAATAATTGGTGGGAAGATATGGCAGCCAACAAACTGATTGATAGTGAGTTTGAAGAAAATGATGACAATGTTTAGAGGAATTATGAGCTCAAATGATGTAATATATATCCATGAAAATGCATGCTGTCTTATAGAGCTATACATTTATATTTGTCAGTAACTTAAGTAAAGTTCAATTCATTGTGTGAATATGTTGAAATTGCTTAATTTGTTACATTTTATTAATATATGAATACATTAGCAGTTAAAATTGTGCATATAATTTGCTATTTTTTTTGGAATTTGGTAACGTAAAAAATACAGAACAGTCGTGTAAATTATATACAAAATTCCTTTCATTCAATGTTTGCCTAATTATAAACAATATATAAAGTGGGAAAACAAATATATATCCATATATTTGCTAATTGCAAAATTGGCGACATTTGACGAAACTTCACATGGATGATCCTTATATCAATGTATTTCAGATTTGTTAAAATTAGGTCAGCGCGACATCCAAGATGGCCGTCATTACCACATATGGTCGAAACCTTAAAAAATCTCTTCCCAAGAACCGATGGACAGATTTCGACAGTTTTTCTTTTAAAATAATCGCCAATGCCAAGACTAGCAAGTTTGTTCAAATGAAGTCCCAGGGGTCCAAAATGGCCGTGCCCCTGGGGTCCAAAGTTTGTATATTGAGATTTTGCATGTTTTTCATTGACTTATATAGGAAAAAACTTTAAAAAAGCTTTTTCTCTGACACCACAAGGCATAGAGGCCTCATGTATTAATTGTAGCATCAGCTTATGGTCCTCTACTAAGTTTGTTCAAATGGGGACCCTTGAAATTTGGCCCCGTCCTGGGGGTCAGAGTTTTACATAGACGTATATAGGAAAGATTTAAAAAAAATCTTCTATGAAACCACAAGCTTATGGTCCTTTACCAAGTTTGTTCAAATGGTGACCCTGGGGTCACATTTGGCCACCCCCCGGGGTCACAAGTTTTACATAGACTTGTATAGGGAAAAACTTAAAAAATCTTCTTCTCTGAAACTGCAAGAGCCTTTAATATTTTGCATTTGCTATAAGCTTATGATCCTCTACCAAGTTTGTTCAAATAGTTACCCGGGGGTCACGTTTTATATAGACTTCTATAGGGAAATACTTGAAAAATCTTCTTCTCTGAAACTACAAGAGCCAGAGGTTTAATATTTTGTATTTACTATAAGCTTATGGTCCTCTACCAAGCCTGCTCAAATGGGGATCCTGGGATCACATTGGCCCCACCCCAGAGGTGACATGTTTTACAAAGACTTACATTGGGAAATTAAAAAAAAATTCTTCTTCTCAGAAACAGCTTGGTAAATTTTGACCAAACTTCACATGTATGATCCGTAGGTGAATGTTTGTCAATTTTTTTTAAAATTAGGTAAACACAACATCCAAGATGGCCGCCATAGAAAAATCTTTAAATTACTTCTTGTAGACTGGGAAGTTAAGGCCTTGGGTTCAAATCCCACTGATGGTATTTTATTTTATTTTTTATTTTTTTATTATCGTTTCCTGTTTGGATGCAATTTTTTGTTTTGTTTAATTTTTCTAACGTTTGTATATAAAGATTTTGCATGTTTTACATAGACTTATATAGGGAAAACTTAAAAAATATTCTTCTCTGAAATTACAAGAGCCGGACGTTTAATGTTTTGCGTTTGCTATAGACTTATGGTCCTCTACCAAGTATTTACCAAGTTTGTACAAATGGTGACCCTTGGGTCACATTTGGCCCCACCCCAGGCGTCAAATGTTTTACATAGACTTGTATAGGGAAACACTTAAAATATCTTCTTCTCTTGTTGCGTTTTGCACTTGTAAAAAGGTATTGAAATGAATCTAATGATGATACCCCTTTGATATAAGAGCCATTTTAGTTTGTAGAGCATCCACAGGCGCTCTTGTTTTCTTGTTCTTTATTATTATTAGTTCATTTTACTTACTTTCTATACCTTGGATACCTGCATTACTAAGACTACGTTACTGTAATTTACGTTACCTTGTTTTATTAGCTCGACTATCGAAGAATAAGAGAGCTTATGTTATCACCCCGGCGTCAGTGTTCGCGTCCCACATCAAGGGTGTTTACAAGTCTTTGTCTCTTACATTTCTTATCCTAGCACAACCAAATTTGGCCGTGGGCTTCCTTATAGCATTATCTTAAGGGCTGCATAAGCAGTTTTGGTTCCTGTAACACATGGGCTCCCATGGAACCAAAATTCTTTAAGCCTTTAAAATGTGTCTATTTCACATCAAATTGTGCGTGTAAGCTGTGTTTACATGTCTATATATTTCTTGTCCTAGCTCAACTAAATTTGGTAATTTTGTCTTCTGCAAATTCTGGGCTCCCATGCAACCTAAACTGTGATGGCCCATAAAATGTGCAATAAAGGCAGATCAAGGTTGGCGTGCAAGTTTGTTTTTTACATATTTCTGTGTTGTTTTGGTCAATTCTTACATATATGTTGTTGCCCCCCCCCCCCCCCCCCCACACACACACACACACACACACTCCGCCTTCCCCCATCCCCCTGCCTTCCCCCACCCCCACACTGGTAATGCTTTTTTTTGTTTTACATATTTCTGTGTTGTTTTGGTCAATTCTTAGACATATAGCTATGTTGCCTCCACCCCCCAACTCAGCCTTCCCAACTCCCCCCCACTTTCCCCCACCCCCACACTCAAAACTTTTTTGTTGTTGGTTTTTACATATTTCTGTGTTCAAACCCCACACCCACATTGATTTAGCCTTGTTTTCTGATGGTATATACTGGCTATATAATTCATTATTCTCTGAAAAATCGAATAATCGAGCTGCGCTGTTCTCCGACAGCTCTTGTTAAGTTTATTAACATAAGACATTAAACATTAATGATGTTACTTCCGAAAATTATTCCAAACCTTGCAGATATAACAGACATACGTTCCCATGTTTGGTTCTTGTAATGTCCATTACATTGTGTGTTTTTAAATCATTTTCTATTTTCCCCATGTTAAAAAAAATTAGAACAAATCATCCAATACACTATTAAAGTTTTATTGCAACATTCCTTTAGACATAATTGATTGTAACAACTAATTTTGAACCTTATTTATGCTTTTTAAACTACAAAATTTCGGTTCACTTAATGTTTATACCTTTGATACCTGCATTATTAAGCCTATGTTACGGTAATTTCTGTTACCTTGTTGAATGAAGGTGTTTGGTTTAAGAAATTAAGAAAATAAGTATTTTATATTCGAAAATTATTTTAAACATCTTAGTAATAACAGACATACGTATCCATGATGTGGACAATGTTTGGTCCGTTAAATTGTGTATTTTTTTAAAATAATTAATAATAATTTTCCGTGTGTTACTAGAAATCTAGAAAATTCAGCCAGTTAGCTTATAAAGATTTTAATACAACATTCCTCTAAACATCATCGATAGTAACAACAGTGTTTGAACAGACATGAAATTATATCAAGCTAATATGTGTTACCTAATGTATTAAACGTACGTTACCAGTTACGTTTGCATTATATTATTTAAATACCAATCTAATTTATAATAATTATGAAGTGCATGTTTGATGTTTTTTTTCAGTTTTGAGTACTTTTCTAAGTTTATTTTGGTGTATTGGAATATGCATTCTTTGGGGTTTTTGGAGGCTATAAATAGAACAAGAGGTCAATGACCTTGAAGCTCTACTGATTGATTTTGATTTCAGGAAGTAGTGACTACAAACTTGATTTTTGAAAATCTATTTTTAGCCGTGGCGGCCATCTTGAATGTCCGGCCGACCTGAAATTTTGCTAGGATCAATTAGACATCAAGAGCAACATTTCTGTGAAGTTTCATGAAAATCCGTCAAGTACTTTCAGAGGAGTAGTCGCTACAAGTTTTCATTATATAACTCTATGTAAACAAAGATGGCCACTGGCAGCCATGTTTAACGTCGAATCAAAATAATGTTCAACTCGGATAACCATCATGTCATGCTGATCATTTTAGAAAAAGTCCCATATCAATATCTCTTAAAGTTTTCAAGAAGTCGTCGCTACAATCTTATTTTTTTTAAATCTATTTTTAGCCGTGGCGGCCATCTTGATTTTCCGGCCGACCTGAAATTTTGCTAGGATCAATTAGACATCAAGAGCAACATTCCTGTGAAGTTTTATGAAAATCTGTCAAGTAGTTTCAGAGGAGTAGTCGCTACAAGTTTTCATTATATAACTCTATGTAAACAAAGATGGCCACTGGCAGCCATGTTTAACATCGAATCATAACGATTTTCGACAAGGACCAACATCATGTCTTTAGAAAAAGTCCCATATCAATATCACTTATAGTTTTCAAGAAGTAGTCGCTACAAACTTGTATTTTGAAAATCTATTTTTAGCCATGGCGGCCATCTTGAATTTCCGGCCGACCTGAAATTTTGCTAGGATCAATTAGACATCAAGAGCAACATTTCTGTGAAGTTTCATGAAAATCCGTCAAGTAGTTTCAGAGGAGTAGTCGCTACAAGTTTTCCTTATATAACTCTATGTATACAAAGATGGCCACTGGAAGCCATGTTTAATGTCGAACCAAAATAATGTTCGACTCGGATAACCATCATGTCATGCTGATCATTTTAGAAAAAGTCCCATATCAATATCACTTATAGTTTTCAAGAAGTAGTCGCCACAAACTTATTTTTTAAAAATCTATTTTTAACTGTGGCAGCCATCTTGAATTTCTGGCCGATCTGAAATTTTGCTAGGATCAATTAGACATTAAGAGCAACATTCCTGTAAAGTTTCATGAAAATCTGCCAAGTAGTTTCAGAGGAATAGTCGCTACAAGTTTTTACTATATAACTCTATGTAAACAAAGATGGCCGCTGGCAGCCACGTTTAACGTCGAATCAAAACGATTTTTGATAAGGACCAACATCATGTCATGCTGATCATTTTAGAAAAAGTCCCATATCAATATCACTTATAGTTTTCAAGAAGTAGTCGCTACAAACTTGTATTTTGAAAATTTATTTTTAGCCGTGGCGGCCATCTTGAATTTCCGGCCGACCTGAAATTTTGCTAGGATCATTTAGACATCAAGAGCAACATTCCTGTGAAGTTTCATGAAAATCTGTCAAGTAGTTTCAGAGGAGTAGTCGCTACAAGTTTTCATTATATAACTCTATGTAAACAAAGACGGCCGCTGGCAGCCATGTTTAACGTCAAATCAAAAAGATTTTCGACAAGGACCAACATCATGTCATGCTGATCATTTTAGAAAAAGTCCCATATCAATATCACTTATAGTTTTCAAGAAGTAGTCGCTACAAACTTGAATTTAAAAAATCTATTTTTAGCTTTGGCGGCCATCTTGGATTTCACATCAACATGAATTTTTGCTAGGATCAACTAGACTTCATGGGCAACATTTCTGTAAAGTTTTATGAATATCCATCCAGTAGTTTCAGAGGAGTAGTCGCTACAAATAAAAGTTAACGGACGGACGGACGGACAGACGGACAGACGGACGGACGGACGACGGACGCCGCACCACGGCATAAGCTCTGCTGATCTCTGATCAGTAGAGCTAAAAATGCGAAACTATCAAAAACTTCCAAAAGGTAGGTAAAATGGCTGATTTTGACTCCCGGGGTGATCAGGCCCCCCCATAAGCTTATAATAAATGCAAAATATTAAACCTCTGGATCTTGTAGTTTGACCGTTTCAGAGATTTTTTAAAAAGTTTTTCCCTATATAAATCTATGTAAAACTGTGACCCCCGCGGCCAGGCCAAATTTGGCACCAGGGTCACCATTTAAACAAACATACTAGAGGACCATAAGCTGATGCTACATGTAATATATGACAGCTCTGTGCCTTGTGGTTTCAAAGAAGATTTTTAATATTTTTCCTATATAACTCATGCAAAAACATGCAAAAGCTTCATATACAAACTTTGGACCCCCGGGGCACAGTCATTTCTGAACCCAGTGACTTCATTTAAAAAACTTGATAGTCTAGGCATTGGCGATCATTTTAAAAGAAAACATTTTCTAAGGTTTCAACCTTTTATGGTAATGGCAGCCATTTTGGATGTCGCGCAGACCTAATTTTTTTTTTTTGAAAAGCATCTATCTAAGGATCATCCAATTGAAGTTTGGTCAAAATTGACGAAGCGGTTTTTGAGAAGAAATTATTCAAAACAAAGTTTAACGGATGACAACGACGGATGAAGAGTGATCTCAATAGATCACCTTGTGTTGATCTCAACAGATCACCTGAGCCTCACTTGTTGTGTAGATGCAGTTTGAAAACAAACCATTCAAAACTGTTTGAGAAATGTAAGTATTAAATATTTGTTAGGGGAAGCGACATGACACGACGCAATGCAACACTACACAACGGGACTAAAATGTGTTATGGGACGCTATGCGACGTTACGGAAAGCGTGATTCCTATATAGCCCCGACTTGACTTTGTGAAAGCCGCAATTTTAATATTTGGGACCGCAATATTTACATTTCTGTTGCTGTTGATATCCATTAGCGCATTGTTTTTCAGTTGCAGTATGTCTTGAATCACATTAGCTCTATCAGGAATGCGTTCAACTTACCAGCGAAAGTAGTTTTTTACCGCTATTTAATTTCCTGAAAACATCTTGTTTCTATTTAGTAATTATACAATAATGCTAGTTGTGTAATGTTAAACAATGTAATTATTTTGTGTTTCATAAGCTACAACTAATGCAACTTTAAATGGGTACATAATTATGCATTACATAATAAAAACACTACATGGGTAAAATTAGAATATAGAGCATATCTTTGTTTTTGTCAGTGTAAGATGTAATAAAAATAAAACTTTTTTTTCAGTGGAAGATGCAACTTTATTTCATTGAGTGAGCTCCCAAAACAGTATTCTCACGAGTGGCTTAGCTCCCAAAACCTCCCAAAACAGAATTCTCACGAGTGGCATAGTAGCCACTTGTGAGAATACTGTTTTGGGAGCTAAGCCACTAGTAGCCACTTGTGAGAATACTGTTTTGGGAGCTAAGCCACTCGTGAGAATACTGTTTTGGGAGCTCACTCAATGAAATAAAGTTGCATCTTCCACTGAAAAAAAAGTTTTATTTTTATTTCATGCTTCCATCAGTGTTTTTATGTCTATTTCACATTTGTATTCCTAACTGGTAGCCCCAATTTATAACCGCTTCACTACAGATCACTAGTTAATACACGACAAAAAATAGTTCTGAAATTTATTTCAGTAAAAATATTTTCCGTGAAAGAAATATCAAAGTTTATGCAAAAATCTAGGAAATATTTAGTTATCACGGCGAACATACAACTATCAGCAAACTCAGGTAAGGATTACACCTTCTTTTTTTTTTTTTGGCCCACCTTCTCAACCCCTTATATCTGCTCCTTTCGCCTCCCCTCACTCCGTCTTCCGCCAGCTCTGCTGTTGTCCCTCCTACTAGATGGTGATCTGTTCTGACATACTTTCTGCTGAAGCCTCGCTGTGTATTCTGTTTCTGCGACGACTCTCGCTGTTCACCCGCAGTTCACCTGATTTTTCTCTTTTTTCCTTTGGATTGTACTGTTTCTGGGACATTGCTGATATGTCTTCTGTTATTGTCTATTGCTGTGAAACAGCCTCCCCCTAGTAGTCCATGGTACTCCATTCAAGCTACTATGCCACTACTAGGCTACTGGCCACTGCATACTTTAGACGCGCCATACGAAGAACCAACGAATTTCTGTCTACAGCTTCCCTTCTTTCAGTGAACGTCTGCCTAACATCGTCACAAGACAGCAGTGAGGTACTAACTACTCATGAATCAAATTTGAGGGCCGAGAAGGTGGATTTATGCCGAATGGTAATGAATGATGAGCAATGAATAAATGAAAGATGATAATGGAGAGACCAGCATCCGGCGGGGTTTGAACCCACGACCTTCCGCTTGTGGGCCCAGTGCTCTACCACTGGGCTAAAGAGGCCTAACAACTTTTTGAAAGGAGATAATCACTACAGAAAAAGTAGTTTGAAAAACAGTGAAATTGTAATTTCACTGTTTGAAAACAGTCGATTACCACTTCTATTTCACTGAGAAAATAATATAAATCACTGGAAAGCATAAAATAAAATGTTGTTCTTGTGAAAAATTGCTGTTTTCTCTTAATTATCGTACCATTTTGCTCCTGCCTGTATCTCTCTATGTCTTGTTTTAGTTGATCATTTTCCGTCTCTAATTCCTGTATGAGGGCCTCACGCTCGTCTGACAGGTGGCGTATGTGTTCCACGTAGTTCTCTACTTCCTGCATCTCCTCCGCCTGAGAGTGTTTTAACTTCTCTTCCTTCTCTGTTGCCCCCGATACTGCAACCTGAAAACAGAAATATTCAAGTAGCATATCATAATGAATGTTAAGTTGAATAGTATTAATTTTGTCAGTAACATATTGATATACTGAGACCTTTAGCTATTATGCCTTCTCTGTGGCTGCCAACACCACACTCTGTAAGAAAAGTAACAAGAGGTCCATGACCTTGAAATGCTTTCCTGAAGACCTGAACAGCTAGATCTTGGAACGGTATCATAACTTTTTATATGTTTTGTCATTATTTGAATGGATAGTGTTTTGTTAATCATTAAGCGATAAAAAAAAATAATCGGGTCATGTTTGAAGTCCAAGCAGCCCTTACAGTTGTCACAATATGTGAAAGTTTGGTTCAGATTGCTTAAGAAATGTGGCATCTATCATGTAAACAAGCTAAATGTTAACAAGACAGACGACGGACAAAGAGTTGTCACAATAGCTCACCCTTGAGCATGAAGTACTCAGGTGAGCTAAAACAAAATGTTTAGGACCAACTTCATGCTATGCAAGTCATTTTGGCAAAGGTACCAAATCAATAACATATGTCACCACAAAGTTGTACTTTTAAAATCTATTTTTAGCTGTGGTGGCTATCTTGAAGTTCATGCTGACCTGATCTTTAGTTAGAACCAACTAGACATCAAGAGCAACATTCCTGAAAAGTTTCATAAAAATCCTTCAAGTAGTTTCAGAGGAGTAATCATTGTTAAATCACCGGTATACTACCACTGTAACATCCCCTGTATATTATCATTGTTAAATCACCTGTATACTACCACTGTAACATCCCCTGTATATTATCATTGTTAAATCACCTGTATACTACCACTGTAACATCCCCTGTATATTATCATTGTTAAATCACCTGTATACTACCACTGTAACATCCCCTGTATATTATCATTGTTAAATCACCTGTATACTATAACTATATCATTGGACACAAGACGGACGAAAGACGACGGAAAAAGTGAATACTATGTATTCTGTAGATCATATTATTTGCGAGTGATGTTAAGTTCGCAAATCACTGGGTCTGATATATTCGCGTGTTCATGAATTCTTGTTATAATTTCTCTATTTAGGGTTGTTAAATAATTATTCATTCACTAGTTGTTAAACGAATCATGTATGCAAAATATGTTTAATACACCCTAAAATGGGATGAAATTCAATAAAATATAGAGATGTTGTAAAACAGGATATTGGAGATTAACAATAAGTAAACTCCAATCAGAACAACCACTTTACAACAGGATATTGGAGATTAACAATAAGTAAACTCCAATCAGAATAACCACTTTACACCAGTATATTGGAGATTAACAATAAGTAAACTCCAATCAGAATAACCACTTTACAACAGGATATTGGAGATAACCAATAAGTAAACTCCAATCAGAATAACCACTTTACAACAGGATACTGGAGATTAACAATAAGTAAACTCCAGTCAGAATAACCACTTTACAACAGGATATTGGAGATTAACAATAAGTAAACTCCAATCAGAATAACCACTTTACAACAGGATATTGGAGATTAACAATAAGTAAACTCCAATCAGAATAACCACTTTACAACAGGATATTGGAGATTAACAATAAGTAAACTCCATTTAGAATAACCACTTTATTTGTTGATTAAATTTGTTTAGGTTAATTTGCATAACTTGTCCTAAAAGGTCACAGGTAGTAAGTAAACATAATAAGGTCACACAAATAAACCACCTTAATTGTAGAATGACATAAGTATATATGTGTGTATTGTTAATAAGGATGGTGGTTTATAAATAAGGCCAGTGGTTGTTTAATATCTGCTGTATATGAGGGCTGTTTTTCATAAGTGGATCATAAAGCATTACTTTTTTCTTTATAATACTTAAGCTATTGAGACCCTCAGCAGAAACTCACACATGTCCCTATATTTTGAACTATGCTACTTACTTTATTACACTATTCTTGTATTCTGCTTTCCCTTTATATTGTTAAATTTGTATAATTACTGAAATGGCTACAAATATATGCTTGTTTAATGTATGAGGTCTAGAAAGTAAACAAAAATGAGATCAAATATTTAGCTGGCTAATAAATCACAATCATTCAACATATGTTTATTGCAAGAAATGCATTAAATCAGTGAACCGAAAGATGTTTGGATAAGGGAATGGGTAGGAGAGGCATTTTTTGGCGGCAAAACTTCAAATAGCGAAGTCTGTATTTTATTTAATCCGAATTTAAATGTTTGCATTACCAAATACAGTGATATAGTAAGCAGTAGACTACAGGCGATAGATTTGATTCTCGGTGAAAAAGAACTTACACTCATAAACATTTACTGATGAGGTCACTGTTTTTAATAAATTAGAAGAATATATGACACAAAATGACAAAAAGAGTTTTATTATTGGAGTGGACTTTAACAGAGTTCTAAATATTGATGTGGACAAAAACAAGAGGTCAATAACCTTGAAGCTCTACTGATTGATTTTGATTTCAGGAAGTAGTCGCTACAGACTTGTTTTTTGAAAATCTATTTTTAACCGTGGCGACCATCTTGAATTTCCGGCCGACCTGAAATTTTGCTAGGATCAATAAGACATTAAAAGCAACATTCCTGTGAAGTTTCATGAAAATCCGTCAAGTAGTTTCAGAGGAGCAGTCGCTACAAGTTTTCATTATATAACTCTATGTAAACAAGAAGAAGTAGTCGCTACAAACTTATTTATTTTAAATCTATTTTTAGCTGTGACGGCCATCTTGAATTTCCGGCCGACCTGAAATTTTTCTTGAATCAACGAGACATCAAGAGCAACATTCCTGTGAAGTTTCATGAACATCCGTCAAGTAGTTTCAGAGAAGTAGTCGCTACAAGTTTTTACTATATAACTCTATGTAACCAAAGATGGCCACTGGCAGCCATGTTTAACGTCGAATCAAAATAATTTTCCACAAGGATCAACATCATATAATGCTGATCATTTTAGAAAAAGTCCCATATCAATATCTCTTATAGTTTTGAAGAAGTAGTCGCTACAAACTTGTTTATTTTAAATCTATTTTTAGCCGTGACGGCCATCTTGAATTTGCGGCCGACCTGAAATTTTTCTAGGATCAACGAGACATCAAGAGCAACATTCCTGTGAAGTTTCATGAACATCCGTCAAGTAGTTTCAGAGGAGTAGTCTCTACAAGTTTTTACTATATAACTCTATGTAACCAAAGATGGCCACTGGCAGCCATGTTTAACGTCGAATCAAAATAATTTTCCACAAGGATCAACATCATGTCATGCTGATCATTTTAGAAAAAGTCCCATATCAATATCACTTATAGTTTTCAAGAAGCAGTCGCTACAAACTTATTTTTTAAAAATCTATTTTTAGCTGTGACGGCCATCTTGAATTTCTGGCAGATCTGAAATTTTGCTAGGATCAATTAGACATCAAGAGCAACATTCCTGTAAAGTTTCATGACAATCCGCCAAGTAGTTTCAGAGGAGTAGTCGCTACAAGTTTTTACTATATAACTCTATGTAAACAAAGATGGCCGCTGGCAGCCATGTTTAACGTTGAATCAAAACGATTTTTGACAAGGATCAACATCATGTCATGCTGATCATTTTAGAAAAAGTCCCATATCAATATCACTTATAGTTTTCATGAAGAAGTCGCTACAAACTTGTTTTTTAAAAACCTATTTTTACTTTACAACCCAAATAAGCTACAATATACGTGGCATTGAAATAATAAACCACCTATATTTAGCAGACTAGACTACTTTATAATATCTGATAATTTACCTAATTATGCAAATTCTAGTAGTATAAAGGCAGGATACAAATCAGACCATTCCATTGTAATTATCAGTTTTAATTTTATAAAAGTACAAAAAGGTCCAGGATCTTTTAAATTAAATAGTAGTCTTATTTTAATTACAGAATATCATTAGAAAAAGTATAGGTGATATAGCAGAATTGAATAAATCTGCCAACCCCAATACAGTATAGGAAATATTTAAAGGTACTATAAGAAATGAAAGAATAAAGTTTGCATCATCAAAAAAGAAATTAGAACGAGAAAAAAGAAAATAGGCTAACTTTCGATATAGAACAGATTGAATCGCGACTACAAAATATACTGGATATAGATGGCATGGAACAAATAAAACATGAGCTGGATATTAAACAAGAGAGCCAAGATGGCCCTAAATCAATCACCTGAGTACTGGTCCCATTATCAAACTTCTTAGAAATCTTATGGTCATATACAATCTGTGCAAGTTTGGTTAAGATTGTTCAAAAAATGTGGCCTCTGTTGTGTTAACAACATTGATATAAAGACACTGCCAAAGTTTGGTAAAGACCAAATACAAAATTAAGGTGTCTCGAGGTCACCCCTGGGGCAGGGCCAAATGTGACCCCAGGGCTACATGTAATACATGAGTGCTGTGTGCCTTGTGGTTTCAGAAAAGAAGATATTTTAAGTTTTTCCCTATACAAGTCTATGTAAAACATGTGACCCCTGGGGCAGGGCGAAATGTGACCCAGGTGTCACCATTTGAATAAACTTGGTAAAGGACCATAAGCTCATAGTAAATGCAAAATATTAAACCTCTGACTCTTGTAGTTTCAGAGAAGAAGATTTTTTAAATATTTTACTATATAAATCTATGTAAAACTGTGACGCCCGGGACGGGGCCAAATTTTACCCCAGGGTCACCATTTGAACAAACTTGGTAGAATGAATGAATCAGGGCTGTACAAATAAATATTTTAGCAACTAGTCACTCTTTTGACAGGGTGACTAGTCCCAAAAAAATTGTGACTAGTCCCAAAAAATGGACACAAGTTCTGAATTCTTTCGATTTCAACTGCATCTTGCATACTCATTACAATTCATTATACACAGTAAAGGAAACAATCCTTAATCTGAATATTTTCCTTATTTTTAACACAGAAAAAGTTCAAAAAACTCATTTTTGAAATGTAAACATTAGCACTGCCGAATACGAAATCAAACTGATTATGTATATCAGTTAATTTTGTTTTTATTTCATTTGTTTGACAACTCAATTCTTCGAACGTAACTAGTACACTAACTATGCACCAACCGTTAACCCACCCGTCTTTCATGTCTGTTACAATTACGCTCAACAATACACTGAGAAACAATAAAAAGTCACACCTACCGTTTCAAATCAATCATGCTTCCATTACCAAACGTCCTTAGTTTCTTTACTCATCGAAAGATTGCCGACAAATCGGCCTGATTGCTAATGAATCAACATGTTAGTGTTATTGTTTCAGTATCGCCATTTTCAGCTCACCACGTGACGAATAGGTAATCACGTGACGAACATGTGATTTACCTGTAGTAGTTGTTTCATTGGCTAGCGGGTCTGGATTAAAATAGATCGGGTCAATTGATTGGATAATGTCGACAATGCCGACTGTCAATTAAAGTAATTTGGAGGCGGGACTTCCGGCATGGTTGATTGTTGCTAAAATCGCTGATCGCCGCTGTGGATGCTAATTGCATTACATAAGCGAGTGCAATTAAAGGATTACGTTGAGAAGTGTGCTGGGATTGTTTTATGACAGGTAGCCGACATTGTTAATTGGACAAATCTTGGACTGAAATCTTTCAAACAGTGACACGCCCGACTTTCTCTTTTTTTAAAATTGGACTCGTCCGGGACTGAAATCTTTGAAAAAGTGACACACCCGACTTTGGTTTTGGACTAGTCCTGGGCGTCGGGCTATAGGATTTGTACAGCCCTGTGAATGAATAGTCTTTTACGGCAGGTCGACACATAAATAGGTCATATTGTGCACAAAAACTGAAGAAAGATGAAGAAATAAAGTAGTAATTAAACAAGAGTGACAGGATGGCCCTAGATCGCTCACCTTGTAATCATGCAATCAGTCTGCTGTGTCTAGTATTTGTCCGGGGCGGGGACAAATTTGACCCCAGGGTCATCATTTGAACAAACTTAGTAGAGGACTATAAGCTTATGCAACATGTAATACATGAGATCTCTGTGCCTTGTGGTTTCAGAGAAGAAGATTTTTTAAAAACAAATCCTATATATCTATATGAAAAACATGCAAAATCTCAATATACAAACTTTGGACCCCCGGGGAACGGCCATTTTTAAACCCGGGGACTTCATTTGAACAAACTGGATAGTCTAGGCGTTGACGATCATTTTAAAAGAACAAGAGGTCAATGACCTTGAAGCTCTACTGATTGATTTTGATTTCAGGAAGTAGTCGCTACAGACTTGTTTTTTGAAAATCTATTTTTAACCGTGGCGGCCATCTTGAATTTCCGGCCGACCTGAAATTTTGCTAAGATCAATAAGACATTAAGAGCAACATTCCTGTGAAGTTTCATGACAATCCGTCAGGTAGTTTCAAAGAAGTAGTCTCTACAAGTTTTCATTATATAACTCTATGTAAACAAAGCAGCCATGTTTAAGGTCAAATCAAAACGATTTTCGACAAGGACCAACATCATGTCATACTGATCATTTTAGAAAAAGTCCCATATCAATATCTCTTATTGTTTTGAAGAAGTAGTCGCTACAAACTTATTTATTTTAAATCTATTTTTAGCTGTGGCGGCCATCTTGAATTTCCAGCTGACCTGAAATTTTTCTAGGATCAACTAGACATCAAGAGCAACATTCCTGTGAAGTTTCATGAACATCCGTCAAGTAGTTTCAGAGAAGTAGTCGCTACAAGTTTTTACTATATAACTCTATGTAACCAAAGATGGCCACTGGCAGCCATGTTTAACGTCGAATCAAAATAATTTTCCACAAGGATCTACATCATGTCATGCTGATCATTTTAGAAAAAGTCCCATATCAATATCACTTATAGTTTTCAAGAAGTAGTCGCTACAACCTAATTTTTAAAAAATCTATTTTTAGCTGTGACGGCCATCTTGAATTTCCGGCCGACCTGAAATTTTGATAGGATCAATTAGACATCAAGAGCAACATTCCTGTAAAGTTTCATGACAATCCGCCAAGTAGTTTCAGAGGAGTAGTCGCTACAAGTTTTTACTATATAACTCTATGTAAACAAAGATGGCCGCTGGCAGCCATGTTTAACGTTGAATCAAAACGATTTTTGACTAGGATCAACATCATGTAATGCTGATCATTTTAGAAAAAGTCCCATATCAATATCACTTATAGTTTTCAAGAAGTAGTCGCTACAAACTTATTTTTTAAAAATCTATTTTTAGCTGTGACGGCCATCTTGAATTTCCGGCCGACCTGAAATTTTTCTAGGATCAATTAGACATCAAGAGCAACATTCCTGTAAAGTTTCATGACAATCCGCCAAGTAGTTTCAGAGAAGTAGTCGCTACAAGTTTTTACTATATAACTCTTTATAAACAAAGATGGCCGCTGGCAGCCATGTTTAACGTTGAATCAAAACGATTTTTGACTAGGATCAACATCATGTCATGCTGATCATTTTAGAAAAAGTCCCATATCAATATCACTTATAGTTTTCAAGAAGAAGTCGCTACAAACTTGTATTTTAAAACTCTATTTTTAGCTTTGGCGGCCATCTTGGATTTCACATCAACATGAATTTTTGCTAGGATCAACTAGACTTTATGGGCAACATTTCTGTAAAGTTTCATGAATATCCATCCAGTAGTTTCAGCTGTGAAGTCGCTACAAATAAAAGTTTACGGACAGACGGACAGACAGACAGACGGACGACGGACGCCGCACCACGGCATAAGCTCTGCTGATCTCTGATCAGTAGAGCTAAAAACTGTTAAAATCTGTCAAGCAGTTCTGGAGATTTTTTAAGGTTTCGACCATATATGGTAATGGCGGCCATCTTGGATGTTGCGTTGACCTAATTTTAACAAATCTGAAAAGCATTCATCTAAGGATCATCCATGTGAAGTTTGGTCAAAATTAGCCAAGCGGTTTCTGAGGAGAAGTCATTTGAAGAAAAGTTAACGACGACAGACGGATGGACGACGGACGGACGACGACGGACGACGGACGTAGAGTGATCCCAATAGATCACCTTGAGCCTTCAGCTCAGGTGATCTAAAAATCCCTGCAGGGGTTGTGACGTTACGGTCCAGACACAAAATTGCGTACCTGTTTTTGACCTATGAACTGCAAGTGTGACCTTGACCTTTGAAGTACGGACCTGGGTTTTGCGCGCGACACATCGTCTTGTTATGGTGATCACTTGTGCCAAGATATTTAAAATCCCTGCAGGAGTTGTGACGTTACGGTCCGGACACGAAATTGCTTAACTGTTTTTTACCTATGAACTTCAAGTGTGACCTTGACCTTTGAGGTACAAACCTGGGTTTTGCGCGCGACACATCGTCTTGTTATGGTGATCACTTGTGCCAAGTTAATCAAAAATCCATGCAGGGATTTTTAAAGGTACAGTCCAGACACGAACTGCGGAATGCCGGACAGAATCCGGACAGACAGACAGATGGATGGTGCGATTACTATATGGGCCCGAAACCTTTTCGGGGGCATAAGAATACCAATTATTATAAAAGACAAATGAAAACCAAACAACAAATATCACTGTAAGTGATAAATGCCCCCTAAGTGTCCTTTGACGTCTAAGTATGACCTTGACCTTGGAGCCATAGACCTGGATTTTATGCACGACAAGTCGTTTGGTTGTGGTGAGCACTTGTGCCAAGTTTTTTGAAAATCCGTCCAGGCATGCAAAAGTTATTGATCGGACACGATTTGACCTTTGACCTCTAAGTGTAACCTTGACCTTGGGGCCACAGACCCGGATTTTGTGCGCGACACATCGTCTTGTTGTGGTGAGCACTTGTGCGAAGTTATTTGAAAATCCGTCCATGAATGCCGGAGTTATTGACTGCACACAATTTGACTTTTGACCTCCAAGTGTGACCTTGATCTAGAAGACCTGGGTTTTGCGCTCGACACATCGTCTTGTTATGGTGATCACTTGCGCCAAGTTATTTAAAAATCCCTGCAGGGGTTGTGACGTTACGGTCAGGACACGAAATTGCGTACTTGTTTTTGACCTATGAACTGCAAGTGTGACCTTGACCTTTGAAATATGGACCTGGGATTTGCGCGCGACACATTGTCTTGTAATGGTGATCACTTGCGCCAAGTAATTTAAAAATCCCTGCAGGGGTTGTGATGTTACGGTCCGGACACGAAAATGAGTACATGTTTTTGACCTATGAACTGCAAGTGTGACCTTGACCTTTGAGGTACGGACCTGGGTTTTGCGCGCGACACATCGTCTGGTTATGGTGATCACTTGTGCCAAGTTATTTAAAAATCCCTGAAGGGGTTGTGACGTTACGGTTCGGACACGAAATTGCGTACCTGTTTTTTACCTATGAACTTCAAGTTTGACCTTGACCTTTGAGGTACGGAGCTGGGTTTTGCGTGCGACACATCGTCTTGTATGGTTATCACTTGTGCCAAGTTAATCAAAAATCCATGCAAGGGTTTTGAAGGTACAGTCCGGACACGAACTGCGGAATGACGGACAGACAGACAGACAGACGGACAGATGGACGGTGTGATTACTATATGCCCCCGAAAACTTTTCGGGGGCATAAAATGTCCTGGATCCGACATAATAACAACTGAATTTTCGGCCGATCTGAAGTTTTGCTAGGATCAATTAGACATCAAGAGCAACATTCGTGTGAAGTTTCATGAAAATCCGTCAAGTAGTTTCAGAGGAGTAGTCGCTACAAGTTTTCATTTTTCATTATATAACTCTATGTAAACAAAGATGGCCGCTGGTGTAGTCGCTACAAGTTTTCATTATGTAACTCTATGTAAACAAAGATGGCCGCTGGCGGCCATGTTTAACGTCGCATCAAAATAATTTTCGACAAGGATCAACATCATTCCATACTGATCATTTTAGAAAAAGTCTCATATCAATATCACTTATAGTTTTCAAGAAGTACTCGCCACAAACATGTTTTTTGAAAATCTATTTTTAGTGTGGCGGCCATCTTAAATTTCCGACCAATCTGAAATGTTGCTAGCATCATTTAGACATCAAGAGCAACATTCCTGGGAAGTTTCATGGAAATCCGTCAAGTAGTTTCAGAGGAGTAGTCGCTAAAGTTTTTACCAGGGCATTAGTCAGCTTTTAGGGGACTGGGACCAGGGCCCTCAGGAAGGGGAATTTTGTGTTGCTTTCAATATCAAAGGGGAATTTCTAAGAAACACAAATAAGTTTTTTTTTTTATTATTTAAGTGGTACCAAGAATTGCAAAATGTATGCTGTTTTCCTGTATTGGAGTTAAACAATTTCTAATAAAAATTGTTATTGTTTTTTGTTTTTGTTTTTTGAAGAGGGGAATTTTTCACAGGAAAAGGGGGAAAAATATATACATTCAGCAGAGCGGAATGGGGCCAACGGCCCCAAAAATGGCCAAACGAGTCCCCTGTTTACTAAGTAACTCTATGTAAACAAAGATGGCCGCTGGCAGCCATGTTAAACGTCAAATCAAAACGATTTTCGACAAGGACCAACATCATGTCATGCTGATCATTTTAGAAAAAGTCCCATATCAATATCCCTTAGAGTTTTCAAGAAGTAGTCGCTACAAACTTGTTTTTTAAAAATCTATTTTTAGATTTGGTGGCCATCTTGGATTTCACATCAACATCGATATTTGCTAGGATCAACTAGACTTTATGGGCAACATTTCTGTAAAGTTTCATGAAAATTCATTTAGTAGTTTCAGAGGAGTAGTCGCTACAAAAAGGTTTACGGACGGACAGACGGACGACGGACATAAGCCCTGCTGATCTCTGATCAGTAGAGCTAAGAATGGATAAACTTCTGTGACCACTGAACGTATGTTTTTGTTTTTTTTACAAACTTGTTTGCATAATTATAGCAAACTAGAAATTAAATGAGCAACCACTCTACATATATGAACAAGAGCTGTCGGAGAACAGCGAAGCTCGACTATTCGATTTTTCAGAGAATAATAAATTATATAGTCAGTACATACCATCAGAAAACAGGGTTGGGGGGGGGTGGGGTATATACCATCAGAAAACAGGGTTGGGGTGTGGGGGGCAGGTATAGAAACTCGGGCTGATATAAAATTATTGTTAGAATCTCATACAAATTATAGTCAAATTTGGGGCAGGGCGCATCATTGATATACACGTAGGTGTAGATTTGATAAAACAAAACAACACAGACATATGTAAAAAAGTAAAAAACATTCGGGTGGTGGGATGGTTGGGGGATGGTTGGGGGATGGGGGGTGAAGGCCCAACATGCTGTGTAAGAATTGACCAAAACAACACAGAAATATGTAAAAAAAAAAATTAAAAGATAATAGAGTTTCGCATGTGTGTGTGTGGGGGTGTGTGGGGGGGTGTGTGGGGGGGTGGATGGGTTGGGGTGGGGGTGGGTGGGGTGTTAGGGGGTGGGGTGTTCGGGGAGGCAACATAGCTATGTGTAAGAAATGAAAAACAAGAGGCCCAAGAGGGCCTGTGGACGCTCTACTGGCCAACATGGCTCTTATAACATCAATGAAGCAAGAGACTGCCATTTAAGTTTTTTGGAAAGTTTTGGGCAAAGTACAGCTTTTCAACTAAATCAAGGGCCATAACTAAAGAATCTGGTAAAGTTTGGTAAAGATCAGATGAAAAATGAAGGCCCTACCGTATTAATGAGGCAAAACATAGCATTTTTAACTAAATCAAGAGCCACAACTCCTCAGTTACTGGTCCGACTGGTCCAACATAGAGCTAAAAAAAAAAATGTAATTTTTTTTTTAAAAAATGTAAAAAAAAAAATGTAAAAAAATGTAAAAATAAATAAAAAAAAAAATGTAAAAAAAAAATAAAAAAATAAAAAAAGAAGTAATATTAAATATAAAAAGAAGAAAGTCATAAATTCTGGTAAAGTTTGGCAAAGATCAGATGCAAACTGAAGGCCCTATCGTAAGACGAGGCAAATTATAGCAAGTTTAACAAAATCAAGGGCCATAACTCCGCTGTTACTGGTCCGATCTCTCCGGTTTTCGAACTTGACCGAGCTTTTATTGACATTAACAATCTGATAAAATTTGGTAAAGATCGGATAAAAAATAGTCTTAACGAAGCAAAATATAGCATTTTGAACTAAATCAAGGGCCATAACTCCGCTGTTACTGGTCCGATATGAATGGTTTTCGAACTTGTCCGAGCTTACATTGATATTAACAATCTGAAAAAGTTTGGTAAAGATTGGATGAACAATGAAGCCCCTATCGTCTTAACGAGGCAAAAGATAGCATTTTTAACTAAATCAAGGGCAATAACTCCGCTGTTAATGGTCCAATCTAGCTGGTTTTCGAACTTGTCCGAGCTTTCATTGATATTATCAATCTTTGCAAGTTTGGTAAAGATCAAATAATAAATGAAGGTGCTAGAGTGTTCACAAGGCTTAATATGGCATTTTTCAGCAAAACAAGAGCCATAACTCCTGTGAAATTCTTTCAATCTTGCCGATTTTCGAACTTGTTCAAGCTTTCATTGGTATAAAGACACTGACAAAGTTAAGTAAAGATTCGATTAATATTGAAGGCCCTAGAGTGATCACAAGGCAGAAAATAGCATTTTCCAGAAAAAACAAGGGCCATAACTCCGGTGTTACTGATCCGATTTAGCTGGTTTTCAAACTTGTTCGAGCTTTTATTGATATTAACAATCTGTGCAAGTGTGGTAAACATCAAATAATAAATGAAGGTGCTAGTGTTCACAAGGCAGAAAATGGCATTTTTCAGAAAAAAAGGGCCATAACTCTAGTGTAACTGACCCAATTTAGCTGATATTCGAACTTGTTCAAGCTATAATTGGTATTAACAATCTGTGCAATTTTGGTAACGATCAAATAATAAATGAAGGTGCTAGAGCGTTCACAAGGCAGAAAATAGCAATTTTCAGGAAAGACAAGGGCCATAACTCCGGTGTTACTGATCCGATTTGGCTGGTTTTCGAAAATGTCCGAGCTTTTATCAATATCAACAATCTGTGCAAGTTTGGTAAAGATCAAATAATAAATGAAGGTGCTAGAGTGTTCACAAGGCTTAATATGGCATTTTTCAGCAAAACAAGGGCCATAACTCTGGTGAAATTATTCCGATCTGGCTGGTTTTCGAACTTGTCCGAGCTTTCATTGATATAAAGACACTGGCAAAGTTTCGTAAAGATTCAATTAATAATGAAGGCCCTAGAGTGTTCACAAGGCAAAAGTTAACGGACGACGGACGACGGAAGACGGACGACGGACGGACGGACGACGGACGACGGACAACTCGCCATCCCATAAGCTCTGCTGGCTTTTGGCCAGTAGAGCTAAAAACAACACAGAAATAATTACATAATTATTTATTATTTTAAATAGAGTTTCGAATGGGGGGTGGGGGAGGGATCCAGGGGAATGGGGTGTGGGGGGTGGTGGGGGGGAAAGGGGGGAGGGGGCAACATATATGTGTAAGAAGTTATGTGTAAGAATTGACTAAAACAACACAGAAATATGTAAAAAAAAACAAGAAATGTCACAGTAAGCGACCAATGCCCCCGAAGTGACCTTTGACCTGTAAGTGTGACCTTGACCTTGAAGCAATATGAAACCAACAGATATATTTAAAAATTATTAAAAAATAATAATAATAATAATAATAATTATTAAAAAAATAATAATAATAATAATAAATTATTCAATTCACAAAAAAAAAAAAATTAAAAAATAAATAAAAAAAAATTCACAAAAACATTATGAAAAATAATGAAAAAAACAAATAATGAAAAAAGAAAAAAAAAGAAATGTCACAGGAAGTGACAAATGTCCCCGAAGTGACCTTTGACCTGTAAGTGTGACCTTGACCTTGGAGCGACAGACCTGGATTTTGTGTGTGACATGTCGTCTGGCACTTGTGCCAAGTTATTTGAAAATCCGTCCAGGAATGTCAGAGTTATTGACTTGACACAATTTGATCTTTGACCTCTAAGTGTGACCTCGACCTTGGAGCCACGGACATGGATTTTGTGCGTGACATGTCATCTTGTTGTGGTGAGTACTTGTGCCAAGTAATTTGAAAATCTGTCAATGAATGTCAGACTTATTACCCGGAAACGAAAGCACTTTTTTTTATACCTTTGACCTCTAAGTGTGACCTTGACCTTTTAGCCACGGACCTGGGTTTTGTGCGCGACATGTCGTCTAGTTGTGTTCAGCACTTGTGCCAAGTTATTTGAAAATCCGTCAAGGAATGTCAGAGTTATTGACTGGACACAATTTGACCTTTGACCTCTAAGTGTGACCTTGACCTTGGAGCCACGGACCTGGAAGTTGTGCGCGACACATCGTCTTGTTGTGGTGAGCAATTGTGAAAAGTTATTTAAAAATCCGTCCATTATTGTCAGAGTTATTAAGCGGACACGATTGTACAGACGAACGAACAGACTGACAGTGAGACTACTATATGCCACCCTTTGGGGGCATAAAAAAGGGTGTGGAGGGGGGTGGTGGAGGAAGTGGGGGGGGGGGGGGGGGGGGGGGGGGGGGGGGGGGGGGGGGGGGGGGGGAGGCGGGAGCCCATGCCCCAATATGGGTGAAGTATGAATAAGATGCATAATGCTATAAAAAAGCCCATATCAAAATTATAGATATGTACATTCTTACAAGCAAACCTAGATCTGACTTTATTGCACATTTTATGGGCCATCCAGAATTTGCAGAAGACAAAATTTACTTAGGCAAACCTTTACAACATACCATAAGGAAACCAATTCCCAAATTTAGTTCACCTAGGACAAGAAATGTAAGAGATATAGACCTGTAAACACAGCTTACACGCAAAATTTTATGTGAAATGGAACACATTTTACTCATTTTTCAGAATTTGGATTCCATGGGAGCCCATGGGTTACAGGAACCAAAATTGCTTATGCAGCCCTTAAGATAATGCTATAAGGAAGCCCGTGGGCACAATTGGTTGTGCAACACAGCTTACACGCAAACCTTGATGTGGGACGCAGATGCCAACGCCGACGCCGTGATGATTACATAAACTCTCTTATTCTTCGATTAGTCGAGCTAAAAAGGGAAAGCAATACATATTTCTTCTATTTCTTCTATCCTTTACCTCTTCATACTAACTCTAAATTTTAAAAACTAAATTATTTCATCAGACTCTAAAATTATAATGTCAGTAACACACATATATTATGTTTCAATGTATGATTTTTATATGTACTGATTTGTATATAATGTCAGTAACACACATATATTATGTTTCAATGTATGATTTGTTTATGTACTGATTTGTAAAGCATGTTATGTATATGTTCATGAAATAAAACAGTTTATTACAAAAAAAAACAAGAGGCCATTATTTTCCTTTCGCAACCAGTTTCGTCAAATGAAAAAAGTTGGAGCCAAATTGGAGACATTGGAGCCAAAATTAGCTCAAAGATAGCATATAATATTGTAATAAGTTTAATGTGTTTTTAATTGAAGTATGGCCCATGAATACAGCAGTTACTCAGTAATAATTATAATCATAAAATTATATTTAAAAAAATATTTTACATAAAAATAAAACATTAATCTGCAAATGTTTCAGTTTCGAAATAAATACTGTACATGTATACAAGTACAAAGTATACAAAATCTGATCTAGAATTATACTGATCACTGGTTTATTTTATTCTGTCAGTTACAATTAAAGCCTAATGTAAACCTTCACCGCCACAGCGAGACCTACACACTACACAGAGCGTTTGGGACACATCATCTAGATACATACAACAGAAGCGACAACACAGCAGCAGCACTAGATCAACCAACGCACTCATCTACAACAGTCCAGACTCTATTGTGCCCATCGCGTCAGGGTTGCCTCGACGTGTTAGTTGGCGGAGGGACTTTAAACCTTAGAACTACACACACACACACTGGACACCAAATGTGTATTTCACACCTCATCATGGACAAGTGTTGCCTTCTGGACTTGGAGATAAGAGTTGCTCATTTTGAGTTATAAGGCGATTACACAGTGGAAAATTAAGCAGTATGACAGATTGGAAAGTAGTACACAACATTCATGACTGACATTGGATATTTCTTTCGCCAATCACATGCGCCAAAGTTATTTTTTTCGCCACTTTTATTATTTTGTCTCATTTGGCTCCATTTGCAAATCCCAGAGGAGGCCCTGCCTGTAGACGCTCTACTGGTATGATGTGATTCAAAAACATAAACATGATCATTAAGAGGCTAACCCAAGAAACATGTTTCCTATATATAACTCTATGTAAACTTTGGGTTATCGTGGCGGCCATTTTAAAAATTTGACGACAACGAAAAACACAAACTTGACAGAGGCCAACAACAGGAACATGTATATGATATTTAACTGGAATGGAATAAATGGTAATAAGTCGTTTGATAAATGTCCTTAAATTTGACCTAAGTTTAGCCACAGTGGCCATCATGGATGACTGGAGGCCCGAAAACACAAATCTGAGGGGGACTAACCCAAAGATCATTGTGATTAAGTTTCATTAAAATCCTTCAAGCGGATTCAGAGAAGATGTCATTTTAACGTTTTCCTTTATAACTCTATGTAAACTTTGGGTCGTTGTGGTGGCCATTTTGATTATTCGACGATAACGAAAAACACAAACTTGATAGAGGCTAACCCAAGGAACATGTTTATGATATTTCACAAGAATGGAATACAGCCACACCTACATCCGGTCACGTCGGACATGTTTTTTTGAGAGTGAGTGATTTTTCTGCAAAATTCAAAATGGGAGTATCTGTGGACCAATGGAGGGTCAAAATAGGTTGTCTTTTTATGCCCGGAAAGTTCAAGGATTATTAAAAGACGTTAAAGGTGCGTAAAAATCAATTTAAGCTGACAATTCGTCTACAATGCGGACTCAGTATACTGTTGGTAATGGCGGGAACTGAGCCGAACCCAGGTCCATCTTCGTCACAAGGTCAGAGTTCATCTAAATCACGTGCTACTACTGGTGCCAAAAGTAACATTGATAAGCCATCTAACGTCAGAAATACACGAACACGCCAGTCTACGATATCGGTAACCGAAGCGGGAGACCTGGGACTTTCTAGTGGCCAACAATCAATGCCCGGCAATACACAAAGTGAGCAAAATGAGCTGACCCAGTTAATATTGTCGATAAAACACGATCTCAACACGACTATAAACGCAAACATGTCAGTTATAAATACTAGCTTGAAGAGTTTGAACACACAAGTCGAACAGATTACACAGACGTGTGATGAGATGAAACAGGATAATGTGAGACTTCAAGAGAAAAATGGTCAGTTAGAGACTCGTATTCGCAAATTGGAAGATGGCTTAGATAAACAAGAGGCATACTCCAGGCGGAATAGCCTACGCTTCGATGGTATTGAAGGCCCCAGTAACGAGAAATGGGAGGTAAGCGAGGAAAAAGTGCGGAGATGTATTCAGGACACAAATTGGATTCAAGATGGTGCTACAATGGACATAGAGCGTGCACATCGTATTAATAATGGTCGGAATAATGCCAATTGCACAATAATTGTTAGATTCACAAAATTTAAGGAAATTAGACCGAGTGTTGAAAACCGCCCAAGACAATATCTGCAGAGATTCCTCGATTAGGGTCAGTGAAGACTACACAGCACGTGTAAAACATCACCGTTGGCAACTCGAAGATGATGAAGGCTCGATCAGACGGGCGTTACGCCTCTATAAGGTACGATAAACTTTTCATTGACGACAAAATATACAAATACAATGATGACACGCAGGAATGCACGTGTATCGGCAGAAACACAGAGCATACACGCCGATCATTCCTAACCTACGGCGGACAACAAACATGCCCACATGTCATGGATCGCGATTATCCAATCGAGAGAGAGAAGCTACCGATACGGTCGGTGGTGACAAGGAGAACCACAGGGAAGGAGGAGATACTGGTGGACACGTGGATTAAGGAGATGGCCAAGGTCCGTAGATTAGGAATGCGAGTGATTCATTCATTCATAATGATGTAAACATAAACATAAACATTAGCGATGTAAATAATAACATAAACATTCTAACTTGGAATATATAGGGTCTGAACAAATAGTGACAATGAAGAAATAAAAGGGTACTTTAGTGTATTTGACATAGTAGCTTTATGCGAAACTTGGAGTAACTATAAAACTGAATTTGACATGTTTTGACGATGTCAGAAGAAAATCTTCATCTCGTAGAAATAACGGAGGTGTATGTGTATTTTCGAAACAATATTTTACAAGGAATAATCTTATTACAAGAATATTTACATGTTTTAAGAACTGTGTAGTTTTGCATTTTAAAGGTTCATTGTTTCAAGGTATGCAAGATGTTATATTCTATTTCACATATATTTCGCTCGAAGGTTCTTATATTTACCAACAAGGGGATGATAATGGGATTACCATTTTTTAAATCATATTACTAAACTAAAGAGTGACTACACTGATCACTTATTGTTTGTGGGGGGTGACTTGAATACGCGTACAAAAGATGTTCTAGATTTCATGCCAGACGATAGATTACGGGGGATACATTCAGCTTACCTAGAAACAATAAAGACATCAGATATAATAATTATGGCACTTTGCTTACTGACTGTTGCTGTTTGTTTGATATGCACATCTTAAATGGCCGATTATTTGATGACAAAGAAGGGAATATAACGTGTACTGCAATTAATGGTTCGAGCGTTGTGGACTATAATATAGCATCCACTGATCTTTTTGAGTTTATCTCATACTTTACTGTAGAAGACCGCGATGAATCAGATCATTTCCCTTTGCGTTGTGAAATTAGTCTTACACCTAGGGTTACCAATATTAATGAAACGGCATCTGTTTATGTGGAAACGGCACCGAATAGAGAAGGTCCAGAAGTAGTGCGATATAACTGGGTAGAATTGAAAAAAGACGAGTTTCTGACTAAATTTAATTATTTGCTAAACTCATCGTACTCTGATATAGTTAAAGGTATAGATGAAAACATAAATATTGCATCCGATACGCTAATTAGCGTGTATACCAAATGCGCAGAGAGTATGTCGATGCGTGCTAAACGTTTTAAATATTTTCAAACACAGCCACAATGGTAGGATGATGAGTGTAACAACCTCAAAAAGGTCAAATATTCCTTATTGAGTAAATTTCGAATATCGAATAACCAGGATGATCTCTCAAATTATAAAATATCAAACAAATCTACATGTCATACAAAAAATAATATTTGTTTAGCCAGAAAAAGGCAAGATCTAGTTAATACTGAGGTAATCCAAATAAGTTTTGGAAAACACTTGTCGTCAACCCAATCAAAATGTAATAAATCAACCATTACACCGGAAGAATGGTTCACTTATTTTAAGAATCTTCTTCATTCAGATGAGGGGCGTCCGTGGCCGAGTGGTTAGAGTCTCTGACGTGCAATCATTTGCCCCTCACCGCTGTAGGTTCGAACCCTCAGGGGCCTAGGAATCTTTATGTGAGGAAGCTATCCAGCTGGCTTGCGGAACGTCGGTGGTTCTACCCAGGTGGCCGCCCGTGCACGAAAATTGCCCGGAGGGGCACCTGGGGTCTACCTCCACCAGTGGAAGCTGGAAAGTCGCCATATGACCTTAGCTGTTGGTGCGACTATAAAATCTGTATTAAATGATCCTATTACTGAATTAGAGGTGCGCCAAAGTATTACGTCCTTAAAAACAGGCATAAGTAGCGGAAGTGACGGACTGGTACCAGAATTCTTCATAAATACAGTCGATATGGTGACATCAATTCTTACGAAGATATTTAATGGAATTTTTAACACAGGCCAATTCCCCGAGTCATGGGAACTAAGCAATATGTGTCCGATTCACAAGAATGAAGCGATAAATGACCCTAATAATTATCGAGGTATTTCCCTCATAAATACAATTTGAAAATATTTTCTACAATCCTTAAAAACCAATTAAATACGTGGGCTGAACAGAATAATAAAATAGACGAGGCACAAGCTGGGTTTCGAGAAGGTTACTCTACTGTTGATAACATGTTTATTTTACAAACGTTAGCGCAAAAATACCTATCTCGTAAGGGAGGTCGCTTCTATTGTCTGTTTGTTGACTTCGCTAAAGCGTTCAATACGCTGCGGCATTCAATTCTCATGGTTAGCCTAATGAGTAAAGGTGTGCACGGGGAAATTTCTAAAAATTGTCAGTAGCATGTACGGTAACTTATCTGCTTGTGTTAAATCACATGATCATTTAACGGAGAGTTTCCCGTGTAAGATTGGTACAAGACAAGGGGATGTAAGCAGTCCTCTGATGTTTGTGCTTTTTATTAATGACTTATGTACTCTTCTGAGAGAGAAATGTCAGACTGGTATATTTGTAACAAATGACATTCCTGACATATTAACGCTGTTATTTGCGGATGATTTGGGAAACTGTGCAGAAACTACGATACAACTACAAAGACAAATAAATGTTATTAAAGATTTCTGCGATAAGACAGGTATGAGAGTAAATCTCTCAAAAACCAAAGTAATAGTCTTTAGAAAAGGTGGACCATTGCGTAACTATGAAAAATGGTCTTTTGGTGGTAGTCCGATAAAAAAAACATCCCTGTATAAATATATGGGGCTCATATTTAATGCAAAACGAAAATTAGCAGCACAGGCTAAAAAATCTATAATTATCAAAGTAAGTTTGGTTACTTTCACAGTACAGAAATGTTTAAGATATTTGATGCGATAGTCAAACCAATACTATGTTACGGTTCAGAAATTTGGGGCTTCGCATATTCCGACAAAATCGAATCGGTACAGTCACGAGTATGTAAATCGTTCCTTGGTATCAACTTTTCGGTAAATAATAGCATGGCTATCGGCGAGCGCGGAAGATTACCGTTATGCCACGAATATTATTCAAGATGTATAAAATATTGTTGTAAACTCCTGCAAATGCCTAATACTAGATATCCAAAAAGTTGTTACAATATGCTTAAATCGTTGGACGATGTAGGTCGGAAATCATGGGCATCAGAAGTTAGAAATCTTCTTTTTAAGTTTGGATTCGGTTTCGAATGGATAGCCCAAGATATAGGTAACCCTGATATATTTATGTCCCAACTCAAGTTAAGGATCGCAGATTGCTTAAAACAAGATTGGCACAGTAGTATCGATAATTCTTCGCGATGTGACCATTACAAACACTTCAAATATCTTTTAAACGTTGAGAAATACATTAGTTTAGATATGCCATTTCATTTGAGAAAAGCTATAACACAATTTCGATGCTCAAGTCATAAACTAAATATAGAGATGGGTAGACATATCGGCGTGGATAGAGAAGAACGCATTTGCACTCACTGTCTTGTTCATAATGATATTGAAGTTGTTGAGGACGAGTACCATGCGTTTTTCTTTTGTCATAGATACACAGATTTGCGTAATCGATATCTACATTCAATATCTGCCAATAAATCTATCGAAACATTTTATTCTCTTCTTTGTTGTACAAATAAAACCACAATATTTAGAATTTCATCTTTTATTCATAATATTTTAAAGATCAGAGACCAAATGGTATGAAGTATATAGTTCGTACTCACAGTTTAATTTATTGAAATATAGTTGGAATTGTATGACATTTGATCAGGTGGTTTGTTATAATTCACATTATGTATTTTACTTGTATTGTGGAAGCCTTTGATTAATTAATAAAGAATTATTGTATTGTTTCAGAGGAGATGTTGTTTGAAATTTCCTTAAATTTGACCTAATTTTAGCCATGGCGGCCATCTTGTATGACTGGCAGTCGCGAAAAACACAATTCTGAGAGGGAATATCCTAAAGATCATTGTAATGAAGTTTCATCAAAATCCTTCAAGCGGTTTCAGAGAAGTTGTTATTTTTAGCCTTTTCCTATATAACTCTATGTAAATTTTGCATCGCCGTGGCGGCCATTTTGATAATTCGACGATAACGAAAAACACAAACTTGATAGAGGCTAACCCAAGGAACATGTTTATGATATTTCACAAGAATGGAATAAGTGGTTTTGGAGATGTCGTTTGAAATTTCCTTAAATTTGACCTAATTTTAGCCATGGTGGCCATCTTGGATGACTGGCGGCCGCAAAATGGGGGCTGGACTTAAAAAAAATCAAACGGCCAATGATGATTAAGTGAAAGTTTGTAAACATTTCAGTAACTAAAAACAATGGAGTTTGCCGTTTGCAGAGATGACATTTAAGTGCATTTGTTTAAAAACAAGAGGCCCAAGAGGGCCTGTGGATGCTGTACTGGCGAAAACGGCTCTTATATCAAGGGTTTTCGACATAAAATTCCCATCAGTAGTTTTTTAAAACATTGCAAAAACAACAGGGATCAGATGGCCTCAGATCGCTCACCTGGTAATCATGGGCAATAAGTCTGTTGTGTCTAAGTCTGGCATGGGTATTTTTTAATTTGTCCCACTTTCTTCTATGAATGGAATTTCATGAAAATGAGTGCGGGGGTGGATTTATATTAACATTCTAAACAAATATGGTAAAGATCTGATAAAAAATGAAGTAACTACAGATTTAACAAAGGAAAATACAATATAGCATTTTTCAACAAGATGGTTGTATTCTACCCCTGCAACCACACGGGGTAACAAGAGGCCCAAGAGGGCCTGTAGACGCTCTACTGGCTAACACGGCTCTTATAACATCAATGAAGCGACTGACTGCCATTTAAGTTTTTTTGAAAGTTTCTGGCAAAAAACAGCTTTTTAACTTTATCATGGGCCATATATATAACTAAAGAATCTGGTAAAGTTTGGTAAAGATCAGATGAAAAATGAATGCCCTACCGTATAAGCGAGGCAAAATATAGAATGTTTAACTAAATCAAGAGCCATAACACCTCTGTTACTGGTCCGACTGGTCCAACATAGAGCTAAAAAAAAAGAATTAAAAAAAAAAAAAAAAAAAAAATTAGAGAATAATAATAATCAAAAAAAAAAAAAATTAAAATTAAAAAAAAAAAATAATAATAAATAAAAAAATAAAACAAGAGGTCAATGACCTTGAAGCTCTACTGATTGATTTTGATTTCAGGAAGTAGTCGCTACAGACTTGTTTTTTGAAAATCTATTTTTAACCGTGGCGGCCATCTTGAATTTCCGGCCGACCTGAAATTTTGCTAAGATCAATAAGACATTAAGAGCAACATTCCTGTGAAGTTTCATGAAAATCCGTCAGGTAGTTTCAAAGAAGTAGTCGCTACAAGTTTTCATTATATAATTCTATGTAAACAAAGCAGCCATGTTTAAGGTCAAATCAAAACGATTTTCGACAAGGACCAACATCATGTCATACTGATCATTTTAGAAAAAGTCCCATATCAATATCTCTTATTGTTTTGAAGAAGTAGTCGCTACAAACTTATTTATTTTAAATCTATTTTTAGCTGTGGCGGCCATCTTGAATTTCCGGCCGACCTGAAATTTTTCAAGGATCAACTAGACATCAAGTGCAACATTCCTGTGAAGTTTCATGAACATCCGTCAAGTAGTTTCAGAGGAGTAGTCGCTACAAGTTTTTAATATATAACTCTATGTAACCAAAGATGGCCACTGGCAGCCATGTTTAACGTCGAATCAAAATAATTTTCCACAAGGATCTACATCATGTCATGCTGATCGTTTTAGAAAAAGTCCCATATCAATATCACTTATAGTTTTCAAGAAGTAGTCGCTACAAACTTATTTTTTAAAAATCTATTTTTAGCTGTGACGGCCATCTTGAATTTCCGGCCGACCTGAAATTTTTATAGGATCAATAAGACATCAAGAGCAACATTCCTGTAAAGTTTCATGACAATCCGCCAAGTAGTTTCAGAGGAGTAGTCGCTACAAGTTTTTACTATATAACTCTATGTAAACAAAAATGGCCGCTGGCAGCCATGTTTAACGTTGAATCAAAACGATTTTTGACTAGGATCAACATCATGTAATGCTGATCATTTTAGAAAAAGTCCCATATCAATATCACTTATAGTTTTCAAGAAGTAGTCGCTACAAACTTATTTTTTAAAAATCTATTTTTAGCTGTGACGGCCATCTTGAATTTCCGGCCGACCTGAAATTTTTCTAGGATCAATTAGACATCAAGAGCAACATTCCTGTAAAGTTTCATGACAATCCGCCAAGTAGTTTCAGAGAAGTAGTCGCTACAAGTTTTTACTATATAACTCTATGTAAACAAAGATGGCCGCTGACAGCCATGTTTATTGTTGAATCAAAACGATTTTTGACTAGGATCAACATCATGTCATGCTGATCATTTTAGAAAAAGTCCCATATCAATATCACTTATAGTTTTCAAGAAGAAGTCGCTACAAACTTGTATTTTAAAACTCTATTTTTAGCTTTGGCGGCCATCTTGGATTTCACATCAACATGAATTTTTGCTAGGATCAACTAGACTTTATGAGCAACATTTCTGTAAAGTTTCATGAATATCCATCCAGTAGTTTCAGCTGTGAAGTCGCTACAAATAAAAGTTTACGGACAGACAGACGGACAGACGGACAGACGGACAGACGGACGGACGGACGACGGACGCCGCACCACGGCATAAGCTCCGCTGATCTCTGATCAGTTGAGCTAAAAATCAATTACAAATAAAAAATAAAAAAAAAAAAAATAAAAAAAATAATAATAAAAAAAAATAAAGAAAAAAAAAAATCAATAAATAAATCAATGAATAAATATTAAAAAAAAAAAAAAAAATAAAATCTGAATAAAAAAAAAATGAATAAATAAATAAAAAAATAATAATTCAAAAAAAAATCAAAAAAAAATAAAAGTAAAAAAAAAACTTAAAAAAAATAAATAAAAAATAAAAAAATAAGAAAATTTAAAAATAAATAAAAATAATAACGTAAAAAAAAAAGTCATAAAATCTGCTAAAGTTTGGCAAAGATCAGATGCAAAATGAAGGCCCTATCGTATGACGAGGCAAATTATAGCATTTTTAACAAAATCAAGGGCCATAACTCCGCTGTGTATGGTTCGATCTGGCTGGTTTTCAAACTTGACCAAGCTTTAATAGACATTAACAATCTGATAAAGTTTGGTAAAGATCGGATGAAAAATGAAGGCCCTATCGTCTTAACGAGGCAAAATATATCATTTTGAACTAAATCAAGGGCCATAACTCCGCTGTTACTGGTCCGATATGAATGTTTTTCGAACTTGATCGAGCTTTCATTGATATTAACAATCTGATAAAGTTTGCTAAAGATCGGATGAAACAATGAAGCCCCTATCATCTTAACGAGGCAAAATATAGCATTTTTAACTAAATCAAGGGCCATAACTCCGCTGTTACTGGTCCAATATGGCTGGTTTTCGAACATGTTCGAGCTTTCAACGGCATTAACAATATGATAAAGTTTGGTAAAGATCGGATGAACAATGAAGCCCATATCGTCTTAACGAGGCAAAATATAGCATTTTTAACTAAATCAAGGGCCATAACTCCGCTTTTACTAATCCGATATGGCTGGTTTTCGAACTTGTCCGAGCTTTCATTGATATTAACAATCTGATAAAGATTGGTAAAGATCGGATGAACAATGAAGCCCCTATCGTCTTAACGAGGCAAAATATAGCATTTTTAACTAAATCAAGGACCATAACTCTGCTGTTACTGGTCCGATCTCGCTGGTTTTCGAACTTGTCTGAGCTTTCATTGATATTAACAATGTGGTAAAGTTTGGTAAAGATAGGATGAAAAATGAAGACCCTATCGTCTTAACGAGGCAAAATATAGCAATATAGCATTTTTAACTAAATCAAGGGCCATAACTCCGCTGTTACTTGTCCGATCTGGCTGGTTTTCGAACTCATCCGAGCTTTCATTGATATTAACAATGTGTTAAAGTTTGGTAAAGATCGGATGCAAAATGAAGGCCCTATCGTCTTAACAAGACAAAAGTTAACGACGGACGGACGGACGGACGACGGACGACGGACAACGGACGGACGGACGACGGACAACTCGGCATCCCATAAGCTCTGCTGGCCTTCGGCCAGTAGAGCTAAAAAATCAACGAACCGGAAAAAAACGCAATAGGCACAATGAGAAATTGTAGCAATGCTTCCTGCTAATACCCCCCGTCCACTACAGCCCCGATGCTTTGCGGAAGGGTTGCCGATAAAATTTTACTTGTTTCGGGAACCTTTCGGGATCATTTATCAAAATTATGGGCGGAGCTTTGCCGTCGGGCTCGTTCGGCATGTTCGGCATGTATTCGTGGAGTGGCATACGAAAGATTGCCGTACAAACGCCGAAACCTATCCGAAGTAGCCGAAAGCAGCCCCGAAGAATGCGGAATGTTCCGGAATTGACTCCCGATTGTTTCCTGATCGTGCGGAACATGCTGAATAGTTGCCGAACTACTGCCGATAGAATGCTGAAATGTTGCCGATTGGAAGTCAAGGTATATAAACGATGCCGAACTACTATTTTGTTATCAGTTGCTAGTTGGACACCATGGATGCCTGAGGCCTTCACCTTGCTCTTCAGTATCAAATACAAGCTGAAACGGATGCCATGCTTGCCTTGGCATTGTACTTAAGACAGAAAAGAAGAAGACGGCATCGATGGTGGGTCCGCCCCTGGCTCACAGACGACAGGAGGCTTCATTATGGACAGTACAATACTCTAATGCAGGAACTCCGGAATGAAGATGTTACCTCGTTCAAAAGATATTTGAGGATAACACCAACAATGTTTGATGACATTCTCACGCGACTGACTCCTCGCATCCTGAAAAAGGACAGCAGGTTCCGTAACGCCCTTCCTGCTGGCCTAAAGCTTGCGGTGACGCTACGGTACATGGCATCTGGGGACACGTACGCATCTTTGGCGTTCGACTTTCGTGTTGCTTCTGAAAGTGTATGTCATTTTGTTCCAGAAGTGTGTACTGCACTGGTTCAGGAGTATAAGGATGAAGTTCTGGCTATTCCCAATACTCCCGAGGCTTGGAGTGAAGTGGCCGATCAATTTGAGAGAAGGTGGAACATGCCCCATACCCTTGGTGCACTCGACGGCAAACACATCGAAATAAGGAAGCCACCTGGTTCGGGAAGTTTGTATCACAATTACAAAGGCTTCTTCAGCATAGTCCTTATGGCGTTAGTTGATGCCAACTATAAGTTCCTCTGGTGTGACTTGGGGGGCATGGGCTTCATGTCAGACTGTCAGATATTCAATGATTCTGAATTGAAGGAGTGTATGGATGACAATTCTATTGGTTTCCCACCACCTTCGCCAATCACCAACGACGACAGAGACATGCCCTACTTTATTGTAGGGGATGACGCCTTTCCTATGAAGACCAACCTTATGAAGCCATACAGGCGCCACAACTTGAGCCACAGCCAGAAGATCTTCAACTATAGACTCTCCAGGGCTAGAAGAATAGTAGAGAATGCGTTTGGCATTCTTTCATCTCGGTGGCAGTGTTTGGCCAACAGCATGCTTCAAGGTCCAGAGGTAGTCCGCAAGATTGTCGGTGCCTGCATATGCATGCACAACCTTATCAGGATGCAGTATCCTGCTCTTGACCGCGGCCAGTTTGATGCTGAGGACAACAACCACGACTTGGTACCGGGAGCCTGGAGGACAGAACGCCACTTCCAAGAGGTTGATGGAGCAGCTGGAAAAGGAAATATCGACGCTGTTGTAGCCAAGCGCCAGCGGGAATAGGCTGTACTTTGCCAGCAATGCTGTTGTCACTTCGAAAACTATCAGGAAACTGACGACAAACTGCTTCTGCAGGGCTACTCGGGGTGGTTAAACGATTACGAAGCCTCGCAGAAGGCTTTCTGAAGATGCCGAGTTAATGACGACGGGTTCCCGAACGTCCAGAAGGGTTGCGGATGGTTTGCCGATGATCCCGAAGCCGTCCCGAATAAAACATTCGGCGTCCAAATTTTAAAACTTTTAAAATTTGGATGCCGAATGTTTTTCGATCCCGAAGTGCCAAGAATCATGAAGAATGTTTCCAGAAGTGTTGAGGAATGACACAGAACGGTTACAGAACATCGCGAAGACTTGCCGAAACATCCCGATTTTCCGAATTCCACATTCGGGAACCCTTCGGGATACAAGTGGACGGGGGGTATTACACGGCGTTAACACCAAATTATTTTTTTTCCAAAAATCAAATAAAATCAAACAAAATTAAAACAAAATATTAAAAAAAAATCTAAAAATATTCCAAAAAAAAAATAACTGAAATAAAACAAAAAACTCTTCTTGCTTTTTCTCAAAAATTCACGAAATGAAAATTCTAAAAAAATAATATATGTATTAAAAAAAAAAATGTAACAAAAAAATATACTAATTATAAAAAAAAAAAAAGGCAAAACATCTGGTAGAGATCAGATGAAAAATGAAAGCCCTATCGTATTAACGAGGCAAAATATAGCACTTTTAACTAAACCAAGGGCCATAACTCTGCTGTTACTGGTCTGATCTGGCTGGTTTTCGAACTTGTGCCAGCTTTCACTGATATTAAGATTGTTATACTTTGGTAAAGATCGGATGAAAAATGAAGGCCCCTGGCCAGTAGAGCTAAAAATCATCAGTTCCAAAAAGTAGGTCAAGGTCATAGATGAAATCCATGCATCTAAAAAGATGCACTACCCAAGACACATCTATGTCAAATAAAACATCTAGTGCATAATTATAGTTCATGAGAGTGATGTAAATGTAACAATTAAAGTTATCTGCCCTTTGCTAGGAAGGTGAAGGTCACATCCACATTTGCTTTGTCACGTTGCAATGTACCACCCAAGATACAACTATAAGCAAAGTTAGAAAGATCTTAGTGCATACAGTTTGTGAAAAAGTGGCCTAAATGCCAAAGTTGAAGGTAAAAATTGTAAGGTTATCTGCTCTTTGCTTGGAGGTCAAAGGTCACTTCCACATTTGCTTTGTCATGTTGCGATGTACCACTCAAAATACAACTATAAGCAAAGTTTGAAGGGTCTAGTGCATACAGTTTGTGAAAAAGTGACCTAAACGCAAAAGTTGAACCTAAAAATTATTAAGTTATCTGCCCTTTGCTTGGAGGGTCAAGGTCACTTCCACATTTGCTTTGTCACGTTGCCATGTATGCCGCCGCCGGAAAAGCAACACCTATGTCTCTTTTTTTCTTCGAAAAGGCGAGACAAAAACTGCTAACAGACAGACGGACAGACAGACGGACGGCGGACGAAAAGTGATCCCATAAGCAAAGGCCAGTAGAGCTAAAAAAGAATTTGCATCCAATCAAAATATAAATAATAATATTTTCTTATAAATAATATATTGCTTGGCTGTTTCTTGTTGATTTTTGTTTGGTTGTTCCCTGATATTTCGGCCTACTTCTGCTATCAGAGTCCTGTTTGTAGCCCTGACACACATCAATTATCCCATCAATTATACCAAGTTATACAAGGTGTGAAAATAATTGTAAAAGTTGTGTTGATTATACTGAACATGATTTGTAAGCTTTTTGCTGAATGATGTTTGACAAATACACCAGTACAGTAAGTAAAAATTAAAATTTGTTGTATTTTAAAATGCAGACACCATACTTTAAACATAATCAATAGCCTCGATTCAACATGTTTATTTAAATTAATAATTTTAAAAAAAGTATTTCCAAGTATTAACATAATTTAGGTAAGTATTGGTTAACCACTCTTTACGATAAAACGTTTCTTGTTTGTACAAGTATATATATGTTAATTTAAAGCTACTTAATGTGGCGTTTTGGAACTCTTTCGAGTTTATTATCCGTGAGTTCTTGAATTCACGACAGTGGATTTGCGAATATTAGAGAAATTAAACCCTCGCAAATAATACCGGACCTACATAACTCTTTTCTTCAAATTTGCAACAAAAAAAGAACATGAAAGAAACTAACCCGCCAAATAACGGCAAAATTACAATACAAAACTGTTTATCAAACTGTCCAGGTGTTCAGGTCATATAATAATGTATATAAGCCAATTAAAATTATATTAGTTTTTCACCGGTTCTTAAAACACACTTGATTGAATATGCTTAAAATGAATTATGAGTTGGTAACCCGTAATTCAACGCTCCAGTTTTGGGGTTTTCCTGGCTGGTTAAAACCGTTTATACTGTGTCTTAAGAGTTTGGATTCTCAAAATATGTAAGTTATATCTATATACCTCGTCATCAGTAGGTTTAGAAACAGTGTACATTTGTTGTAAACTTTGGCTGTTGTTGATATATCTGCTTTAAGAGAGATAGGTTTCTTACCTCAGCATTTTGATAGAGGCGCCATATGTAGAATATCTTCTCTTCATCAGAGCATTGGGGATTAAGGCCATCCTCTTCCAGACGTTTGTCAATCTCCACAAGAACCAAAGAGGGACTCTCCTGTAAAAAAATAAGTAATCCTGCTGACAAGCTTTTGTGTCAAGTTTAGCACATGTGAGTTATATTTGGGATAGTGGACATTTAAAACATATTTAGAATATGGCAACTTTTATTTGTATGGGCACACCACAGCTATCCTTGGGAAAGTGGACATCTTAGTTAAATTTGGAATAGAGCACATTTTAGTTATATTTGGTTTAGTGCACACTAAAGTTATTTGCGATTGGGGACATTTCAGTTATTATGACATAGGGGCCATTTAAGGTATATTTGGGGAAGTGGTCATTTTTAGTTATACCGGTATTTGCAATAGGGGACATTTCAGTTATATAGGGCAGAGGAGCCTTTTAAGGCGTATTTGGGAAAGGGGGCATTTTAGTTATATTTGATAAAGAGGCAATTTTAAAGGGAATTTTAGTTATATTTGGGATAAATGCCATTTAATAGGGCCATTTTATCTTTATTTGAAGGGGGAAATTTAGGCATAAGGCACATTTTAGTTATATTTGGGATTGGGTTCATTTCAGTTATATTGTATAGGAGCCATTTTAGTTATATTTGGGATTGGGGTCATTTCAGTTATATTGTATAGGAGCCATTTTAGTTATATTTGGGATTGGGGTCATTTCAGTTTTTATATATTGTGTATAGGAGCCTTTGAGTTATATTAAGGATAGGGCTCATTTAGATATAGGTGGGAGAAGGGTAACTTAAGCTAAAGTTGTGATAGGGGCCATTTTAGTTATAGATAATATTATAGACATTTTAGTTATGTTTGGGATTGGAACCTTTTTAGTTATATTTGGGATAGGGGACATTTTAGTTACACTTGGGACAGGGGACATTTTAATTATATTTGGGATAGGGGACTTGGGATGTATGGCATAGAGACCATTTTAGTTATAGATGGTATTAGAGACATTGTAGTTATGTTTGGGATTGGAACCTTTTTAGTTATATTTAGAGGACATTTTAGTTATACTTGGGACAGGGGATTATTTAGTTATATTTGGGATAGAAGACATTTTAGTTATATTTGTATTACCTTTTATGATTATGAAAAAAATGATAATCATCATTTGATTCTGTCATTCAAAAATGAGATATAGGGTCCTATAGAAACCACAGCGTCCGAACGCAATGGCATCTTAGGTCCGCACTGTACTGCAAACAAGGACTTGATAATACAACGAAAGAGACAAAAAACAACAGAAAGGGTGGTGAAGACAGGGTTACCGACTTGGAACGGTCAGTAGGCAATAAGGCCTACTGGTTAGCTTGAATCGATTTTATAAGGTCATTTAAATAAATAACATGTTTATCTTATTGGCTAATTCTGTAAACATGCTTTTGTTGGATGCTTGTTGGGATAGAAACTTCTAGAGGATTCTGTGACAGTATATAACAATGGCAGGTACCTCACTCTACCAGAAGTGCCCGGATATGATACCCTGATCTAGATATTTTTGTCGATTCGGTGAGTAAATATTTCGTTTTCTGCAGTTTATATTCCGATTTGATTAAAAGCGTTTCGGTGCAAAGTACTTGTCCAAAACGCCGGTGGTGAAGGATGAGAACCGATTCATCTGACAATTTTGAAGCTAAAACCCTGCGGGATTTGAGTGAATCATACCGCGAGCAAGCAAGACATGGAAAGATACACGGCGAATTTCAAGATAAAAATAGATATAGTATGGATTCTCTCGAATAATTAATACAGATTTTTTGTTTCGTTATCTTTCCTTTATATATATGTAACTACTATCCTGGCTATATCAACTACCGGTGGTCTCTTCTTTGTTAGCTCGTCGGATCATTCGTGAAAACCAATATGACAGTCTTGCTAATCATTATTTTTCCTAAGTAAAAGAGTTTTCGTGAGAAAATGCAGTAAATGTTAATAAATTGCACAGGGTATCAGCTTCAAAATCATCAGATGAATCGATTCTTGGCCTTCACACTGGCGTTTTTGACTAGAATGGAACACCGATCAAAACTAGAGACCAGGTCGGTTGTTTCGCACCGTAACATTTTAATCAAATCGGATTCTAAACTACAGAAAACAAAATATTTACTCACCGAATCGACAAAAATATCTAGATCAAGGTATCACATCCGGGCACTTCCGGTAGACAGATACCTGCCATTGTATAAGCAAGGCTATGTGAGATTGTTGTTTTTTCAGTAGATACATATATACACAGCAAAAATAACAAGAGGTCAATGACCTTGAAGCTCTACTGATTGATTTTGATTTCAGGAAGTAGTCGCTACAGACTTGTTTTTTGAAAATCTATTTTTTACCGTGGCGGCCATCTTGAATTTCCGGCCGACCTGAAATTTTTCTAGGATCAACTAGACATCAAGAGCAACATTCCTGTGAAGTTTCATGAACATCCGTCAAGTAGTTTCAGAGGAGTAGTCGCTACAATTTTTTACTATATAACTCTATGTAACCAAAGATGGCCACTGGCAGCCATGTTTAACGTCGAATCAAAATAATTTTCCACAAGGATCAACATCATGTCATGCTGATCATTTTAGAAAAAGTCCCTATCAATATCACTTACAGTTTTCAAGAAGTAGTCGCTACAAACTTATTTTTTAAAAATCAATTTTTAGCTGTGACGGCCATCTTGAATTTCTGGCAGTTCTGAAATTTTGCTAGGAACCATTAGACATCAAGAGCAACATTCCTGTAAAGTTTCATGACAATCCGTCAATTAGTTTCAGAGGAGTAGTCGCTACAAGTTTTTACTGTATAACTCTATGTAAACAAAGATGGCCGCTGGCAGCCATGTTTAACGTTGAATCAAAACGATTTTTGACAAGGATCAACACCATGTCATGCTGATAATTTTAGAAAAAGTCCCATATCAGTTTTCAAGAAGTAGTCGCTACAAACTTGCATTTTAAAACTCTATTTTTAGCTTTGGCGGCCATCTTGGATTTCACATCAACATGAATTTTTGCTAGGATCAACTAGACTTTATGGGCAACATTTCTATAAAGTTTCATGAATATCCATCCAGTAGTTTCAGAGGAGTTGTCGCTACAAATAAAAGTTTACGGACAGACAGACGGACAGACGGACAGATGGACAACGGACGCCGCACCACGGCATAAGCTCTGCTGATCTCTGATCAGTAGAGCTAAAAAGTATCCACTTTGTTTTCCTGCAAAATCGGAGACAGTAAGAAAGAACTAACAATTGTAGCATGATTTTCTTTTAATAACATCTTTGTTTGATGTTCACACAAACTTTCATCGAAAAAAATAAATCACCGTTTAAAAACATAGGTGTGAAAACGAAATTCAAAAAACTGAACAAATGTAAAGGTAAGACAATAGCACAGATTCAGCAGTCTAAGTCGATTCAAATACAAAGAAAAATATTCAAAACCTCGCTAATATCTCATGTGTCCACCGTTACACAGAATACACGCAAGAATGCGACGTTGCATACTTCTGACGCAACGACTGACGAATTCTGGAGATAATGTGTTCCATTCGCGGACAAGTACTGCTGCAAGGTCCTGAACACTTTGGATAGGGTCATCCTGACGTATACAACGTCCCAAATTTGCTCGATGCTACGTCAGAAGCATGCAACGTCGAATTTTTTAGTGTATTCGGTGTAACGGTGGACACATGAGATATTAGCGAGGTTTTGAACATTTTCCTGTGCATTTGAATGGGCTTAGACTGCTAAATCTGTGCTATTGTCGTTAATCTTTACATTTGTTAAGTTTTGTGAATTTTGTTTTCACACTTATGTTTTTAAAGTTTGATTAATTTTTTAAGCATTTGGTATATTTCTATGAAATTTTGTGTGAACATCAAAGAAAGATGTTATTAAAAGAAAATCATGCTACAATTGTTAGTTCTTTCTTACAGTCTCAGATTTTGCAGGAAAACAAAGTGGATACTTTCTAATTTTGCTGAGTATATTATATATATATATATATTGTGAGAGGATTTATATCGAAAATTATTGTGTTCAATCTATAGTAAAAGTGATATTGGATTATTGTGGAGAAATATACCAGGAAAGACTTAAAATAAATTTGGATTAAAGACATCTGACATCTTGGATCAGCGATTTGTTTCCTTATTAAAGTGGTACCGTCAAACGGACCCATTCAAAAAAAGGACCCATTTACAATCCAAAACGGACGTTCACAATTTGTGTGGGTCCGGATAAATGGACCCTTCTCACACAGAAACTGTGTTTTTTTTACAATTTAAAGCTTAAAAAATCACAGTTTGTGAAATCCTTTCTAAAAATCTTCCAAGTGACTAGTTAAGAAAATGTCGCGAAACATGAAATATTACACACAAAAATATTGTCAAGGCCGATTCCAACCAGCACAGCTTCCATAGAGAGAGCCTTTAGCTTCATGAATCAGCCGTGCCCGATTACCAGAAACAGGCTGGCCCAAGAGACACTGCATGATGATTTCAGAGAAGTGCATGAGACACTTAATGATGATTTCAGAGAAGGAGAGGCTGGATTAGTCCTGACAGACGAACAGAAAGAAATGATTGTTGACAACTTTAACAAGAGGTCTATGACCTTGAAATGCTCTCCTGAAGATCTGACAGATAGATCTTGGAATGGTATTATACCTTTTCATGACATAATTATGTTCGTCATTATTTGAAGGGATAGTGTTTGTATTAAACATTACAAGCTGTTTTGGGCCATGTTTGGAGGAGGCATGTTTAAAGTCCAAGCAGCACTTACAGCTGTCAGTGTAAAAACATTTTATTTTCAATATTTCTCAAATATTTTTGTAACAAGAGTAACATTCGTGCAAAGTTTCATGAACATTTTTCAAGTAGTTTCAGAGGAGTAGTCGCCATAAGTTTTTCCTATATAACTCTGTGTAAACAAAGATGGCTGCTCCGGGCTGCCATTTTTGACATTGAATTGAAATAAATATTGTTTAGGACCAACTATATGTCGTGCCAGTCATTTTAGTAAAGGTTTCAAATCAATATCACTTATGATTTTTGAAAAGTACTCCCCACAAACTTGTATTTTTAAAATATATTTTTAACTGTGGAGGCCATCTTGTATCTCTGGCCGACCTGAATTTACGCCAGGATCAACTCGGAATCAAGAGCAACATTCTTGTGAAGTTTCATGAAAATCCGAAAAGCAATTTCAGAGGAGTAGTCGCCACAAGTTTTTCCAATATGACTATGTAAACAAAGATGGCCACTGGGGCCATGTTTGATATCGAATTGAAATGAATTTTGGTTAGGACCAACTACATGTCATACCAGTAAATTTGGTAAAGGTTCCAAATCAATATCACTTATGGTTTGTGAGTAGTCTCAACAAAATTGTATTTTAAAAGTCTATTTTAGCCATGGCGGCTATCTTGAATTTCAGACCGACCTGAATTTTTGCTAGAATCAACTAGACATCAGAGCAACATTCCTGTGAAGTTTCATGAAAATCCGTCAAGTAGTTTCAGAGGAGTAGTCGATACAACTTTTTAATTTATAACTCTATGTAAACAAAGATGGCCATTGGCAGCCATGTTTAATGTCAAATCAAAATGATTTTCGACAAGGATCAACATCATGTCATGCTGATCATTTTAGAAAAAGTCCCATATCAATATCACTTATAGTTTTCAAGAGGTAGTTTCTACAAACATGTTTTGAAAAAAATCTATTTGTAGCTTTGGCATCAATCTGAATTTTTGCTAGGATCAACAAAACATTATCGGCAACATTCCTGTAAAATTTCAAGAAAATCCATCCAGTAGTTTCAGAGGAGTCGTCGCTACCAAAAAGCCGTTGAAATAGATGGTAAAAATGTGTAAATATTGTGTTTTCAAGTTGGACATTATGGATATATTTTATCCTATAGGTGAGTGAGTTAGGATAACATGGCCACTAACACCCCCTTTGTCCTGGTGCATTGGAGTGTGAGCAGAGAACTAATTATTGTCCACATCTTGCTATTCAATAAACAAGAGGTCAATGACCTTGAAGCTCTACTGATTGATTTTGATTTCAGGAAGTAGTCGCTACAGACTTGTTTTTTGAAAATCTATTTTTAACCGTTGCGGCCATCTTGAATTTCCGGCCGACTTGAAATTTTGCTAAGATCAATAAGACATTAAGAGCAACATTCCTGTGAAGTTTCATGAAAATCCGTCAGGTAGTTTCAAAGAAGTAGTCGCTACAAGTTTTCATTATATAACTCTATGTAAACAAAGCAGCCATGTTTAAGGTCAAATCAAAACGATTTTCGACAAGGACCAACATCATGTCATACTGATCATTTTAGAAAAAGTCCCATATCAATATCTCTTATTGTTTTGAAGAAGTAGTCGCTACAAACTTATTTATTTTAAATCTATTTTTAGCTGTGGCGGCCATCTTGAATTTCCGGCCGACCTGAAATTTTTCTAGGATCAACTAGACATCAAGAGCAACATTCCTGTGAAGTTTCATGAACATCCGTCAAGTAGTTTCAGAGGAGTAGTCGCTACAAGTTTTTACTATATATAACTCTATGTAACCAAAGATGGCCACTGGCAGCCATGTTTAACGTCGAATCAAAATAATTTTCCACAAGGATCTACATCATGTCATGCTGATCATTTTAGAAAAAGTCCCATATCAATATCACTTATAGTTTTCAAGAAGTAGTCGCTACAAACTTATTTTTTAAAAATCTATTTTTAGCTGTGACGGCCATCTTGAATTTCCGGCCGACCTGAAATTTTGATAGGATCAATTAGACATCAAGAGCAACATTCCTGTAAAGTTTCATGACAATCCGCCAAGTAGTTTCAGAGGAGTAGTCGCTACAAGTTTTTACTATATAACTCTATGTAAACAAAGATGGCCGCTGGCAGCCATGTTTAAAGTTGAATCAAAACGATTTTTGACTAGGATCAACATCATGTAATACTGATCATTTTAGAAAAAGTCCCATATCAATATCACTTATAGTTTTCAAGAAGTAGTCGCTACAAACTTATTTTTTAAAAATCTATTTTTAGCTGTGACGGCCATCTTGAATTTCCGGCCGACCTGAAATTTTTCTAGGATCAATCAGACATCAAGAGCAACATTCCTGTAAAGTTTCATGAATATCCGCCAAGTAGTTTCAGAGAAGTAGTCGCTACAAGTTTTTACTATATAACTCTATGTAAACAAAGATGGCCGCTGGCAGCCATGTTTAACGTTGAATCAAAACGATTTTTGACTAGGATCAACATCATGTCATGCTGATCATTTTAGAAAAAGTCCCATATCAATATCACTTATAGTTTTCAAGAAGAAGTCGCTACAAACTTGTATTTTAAAACTCTATTTTTAGCTTTGGCGGCCATCTTGGATTTCACATCAACATGAATTTTTGCTAGGATCAACTAGACTTTATGGGCAACATTTCTGTAAAGTTTCATGAATATCCATCCAGTAGTTTCAGCTGTGAAGTCGCTACAAGTTTTTACTATATAACTCTATGTAAACAAAGATGGCCGCTGACAGCCATGTTTAACGTTGAATCAAAACGATTTTTGACTAGGATCAACATCATGTCATGCTGATCATTTTAGAAAAAGTCCCATATCAATATCACTTATAGTTTTCAAGAAGAAGTCGCTACAAACTTGTATTTTAAAACTCTATTTTTAGCTTTGGCGGCCATCTTGGATTTCACATCAACATGAATTTTTGCTAGGATCAACTAGACTTTATGGGCAACATTTCTGTAAAGTTTCATGAATATCCATCCAGTAGTTTCAGCTGTGAAGTCGCTACAAGTTTTTACTATATAACTCTATGTAAACAAAGATGGCCGCTGGCAGCCATGTTTAACGTTGAATCAAAACGATTTTTGACTAGGATCAACATCATGTCATGCTGATCATTTTAGAAAAAGTCCCATATCAATATCACTTATAGTTTTCAAGAAGAAGTCGCTACAAACTTGTATTTTAAAACTCTATTTTTAGCTTTGGCGGCCATCTTGGATTTCACATCAACATGAATTTTTGCTAGGATCAACTAGACTTTATGGGCAACATTTCTGTAAAGTTTCATGAATATCCATCCAGTAGTTTCAGCTGTGAAGTCGCTACAAGTTTTTACTATATAACTCTATGTAAACAAAGATGGCCGCTGGCAGCCATGTTTAACGTTGAATCAAAACGATTTTTGACTAGGATCAACATCATGTCATGCTGATCATTTTAGAAAAAGTCCCATATCAATATCACTTATAGTTTTCAAGAAGAAGTCGCTACAAACTTGTATTTTAAAACTCTATTTTTAGCTTTGGCGGCCATCTTGGATTTCACATCAACATGAATTTTTGCTAGGATCAACTAGACTTTATGGGCAACATTTCTGTAAAGTTTCATGAATATCCATCCAGTAGTTTCAGCTGTGAAGTCGCTACAAATAAAAGTTTACGGACAGACAGACGGACAGACGGACAGACGGACAGACGGACGGACGGACGACGGACTCCGCACCACGGCATAAGCTCTGCTGATCTCTGATCAGTAGAGCTAAAAATCTATGGAAACATATTACGGCCAATTAGAGCCAAAATAAAGATAATCACTGTAACAACTGGAATTTGGAAGATCAAATGTGCCTTTCCATATTACTCCAGCCGCTAAGGATAGCATAACAAACGAGATTCAAAAAGGAAGTATTGCAGGTTAAAAACAAAATGAAAGCAATGAAGTCTGAAGTGTGTAAAATTAAGTCTTTGGTTAAATATGTAGAAGAAATACAGGCTTCTTTTGAACAACGCATTAATAACATGGAATCAAAATTTGAAACTTTATCATATAACCAAAAAATGCTTCAATCTGATATCGATGCTTTACAAATGGAAACATGATGAATTTGAAAGCCTAGAAAAAAAAGTGGACTACCTTGAAGCTCAGTCACGTAAAAATACTTGGATTCGATAAAGAGAATTTTGAGAATGATACAGTTCGAAAAGCTATTGTTATGGATAAAGTTATAAAGGTCGTTTGTCCAGATGAACAAAACACAGATGAAATTATAGTTAGTGCAAATCAGGTAGGAACTATCGGTGTTCATCCTTGTATGATGCTTGTCAAATTTTCAAACTTACAAAAGAAGATTAAAACGTTTTTCTAACAATCTAACATTTAAGCAAAGAAAACAGCTTAAAGTGCTGAGCATTAAAGGCCTATAGGTGGTTATTTCAACAAGAGCTGTCACAGGACAGCGTAGCTCGACTATTTCGAATTTTCAGAGAACAAGAAATGATACACCCGGCATACCATCAGAGAAAAAAAAGTGAAAACAAAGGGGCGAGCTGGATGTGTCAAGAAGGAAAACATTGGAATTTTCATGAAGGGCAACAAATTTTCTGTGATGACACGGAGGTAATTTCATAATAACTCTTTCAAAGGATACATAATGCAAATTTTATAAGTTGAAAATTTGAAGAAAATATGTAAAAAGTATTATGTAAATGCATTTGACCTTTGACCCCTTTGTGACCTTGACCTTTCATCCAATGATCTTGAACTCAATAGATACGATCATGTCCCATTTATAATAAAGTATGTAAGTTTAATGATGATTGGATAAAACATGTTGAAGTTATTTACATGTTAAGAAATGCGGACGTAAACATTTACCTGATGCTAAGAGCCTATCAACACATAAATGCAATTTGTGACCATGAAGATCCCCATAAGATCCTTCGAACAGTCCAGATAAAAATATCAAATTATTTGTAAAGTTTGACCCAGGCGCTAGGTCCACAAACGTGGGGAATAAGCCTAGGGTCTACGCTGGTTGGATGGTTGTATCCATCTGTTAATGCCCAGTAAGTTGTATATATGGTTATAGGGTAGGGATCTCAATGGTTTACAAGTTATGACCCGGTGGGGGGTGGGGAGGGGGGGTGGGGGGGGGCTATATCACCACAGGGTGTGTGGGAGGGGCTATGTCACCAGGGGTGGAGAAGGAGTGCAGGTCTATGCTGGTTGGATGGTTGGATGCGTCTGTTCATGCCCAGTAAGTGTATATATGGTTATAAGGTAGGGATCTTAATGGTTTCCAAATTATGACCCAGAGGCTATGTCCCCAGGGTTGTGGAAGGAGATCGGAGTCTATACTGGTTGAGTGGTTGTATCCGTCTGTTCATGCCCAGTAAGTCTATATATGGATATAGGGTGGGGATCTCAATGGTTTCCAAGTCATGACCGAGGGGCTATGTCCCCAGGGGTTGGGGGAAGGAGCCCGGGGTCTATGCTGGTTGGGTGGTTATATCTGTCTGTTCATGCCCAGTAAGTATATATATGGTTATAGGGTGTGGATCTCAACGGTTTACAAGTTATGACCCAGGGGCTATGTCACGAGGGGTGGAGAAGGAGTCCGGGGTCTATGCTGGTTGGATGGGTTGTATCTGTCTGTTTATGCCCAGTAAGTGTATATATGGTTATAGGGTGGGGATCTCAATGGTTTTCCAAGTTATGACCAAGGGGCTATGTCCCCAGTGGGTGGGGGAAGCAACCCAGTGTCTATGCTGGTTGGATGGTTGTATCTGTCTGTTCATGTTCAGTAAGTGTATATATGGTTTTAGGGTGGGGATTTCAACGGTTACTAATTTATGACTCAGGGGGCCCCACCCACACCCTCATATTTCACCTCGTGTCCCCCGGGGCGGGTCCAATTCTGAACCCAGGGTCACCATTAGAGGAAACTTGGTAGAGGGCCACTAGACGATGCTACATTACAAAATATCTAAGCTGCAGCCCTTTTTGTTTCGGAGAAGAAGATTTTAAAGTGTTTTTCCTATATACTTCTATGTAAAAATGACATTTTTTACCAATTCAGGGGCCATAATTTTGTCAAAATGAATGGAAGAGTTATGGGAGATTGTTGGATGAGGTACAGAATTTGATGTGAAACATTAGTTTAAAATTCTAACGCAATAACTTCAGTAGTTTTGAAGTTATAAATCTATTGCACAAAAAAGTTAAGGTAAAGACAAGACAAAGGGCCATAACTTTGTCAAAATGAAAGGAAGAGTTATGGGGATTGTTGAATAAGGTGCAGAATTTGATGGAAAACATTAGTATAACGTTTTAAATGCAATAGCTTCAGTAATATTGAAGTTATAAATCCATTGCACAAAAACTTTAAGGTGAAGCTGGGGACGCCGACGCCAGTGCCAACACCGTGTTGAGTAGGATAGCTCTCACTATTCTTCAAATAGTCGAGCTAAAAATGGTGAGTTATTCACCTACCGTAAATCAAATAATGATGACGACATTAAAACAAGAGTATTCAGAAGAGGCGTCAGAACGCTATCTTCCAGAATTGAATCAACACAGGAAAGCATTAATATGTATATAGACCAGCATGTCAATCCAATAGTGCATGAAAGTGAAGCTGGCCAAAGTGCCAATGGATCTGATAGTGGTGATTATAGCGGTTAGGCTAAGGCCCATCAGATAACGATAACAACATATACGTTCTTGGGCAAGACACTTTCCCTTAGCCTCGTCCGTCGGATGGGGACGTAAACCGGGCGGTCCTGTGTATCGGTCTATCCTCCAAGCACGTTAAAGAACCATAGGAATCTATTCGATAGTAAGAGTAGGGCATGGTTCCCGAATTCCTATGTATCCTTCCCCTCTCTCTGGGGCGGCTCTAAATAATACTGGGTTGATGAGCCGTTAAACAACATTCAATTAAAATGCTGTTTAAGATTTTATACGCCCTCAAAAACTGGCATATTCCAGCAAAAAAGTTGGACGTTTCTTTTTTTTTCAATATATAAATAAAATGCTGGAATATTGATGGTTTACAAAACAAATTGAGCGATGCTGACTTCATGTTATACATTACTAACTTTGACATTATAGCTTTTATGGAGACATGGGAAATATTTTATGGAGAAATAATACATAATGTACTTATGCGCAAGTGCTCGATTACCTACGCATGTTGTCAATGAGCATGAACAGGTCAGTAGTGGGGCTGAATATAAGTATGTAATTAAGAGAGAAATGTGGAGGAATTCAGAAACATTTTGCCTGATAACGTGCTTAGTGGTAAACTTGAGGATATTGCTGGAAATGACTGTCAACCAAGATATGAATATCAATTGCATTATAACTCATTTTGTAAAGGTTTTTGACGACGCATGTGCTTGAAAAGAACAAAGAATAATCCAGTAATAAAACGACAGTGGCTCAATAGTGAATGTCGTAAACTTAAAACTTAATAAAAATAGAAACTTTCATGAAAATCTATTCAGTAGTTTCAGAGGAGTAGTCGCTACAAAAAAAAAGTTAACGGACGGACAGACAGACGGACGGACAGACGGACGGACGACGGACGCCGCACCACGGCATAAGCTCTGCTGATCTCTGATCAGTAGAGCTAAAAATGTAAGAGATATAGACCTGTAAACACAGCTTACAAGCAAAATTTGATGTGAAACAGACATATTTTAAGGGCTATCAGAATTTGGGTTCCATGGGAGCCCAGGGGTTACAGGAACCAAAATTGCTTATGCAGCCCTTAAGATAATGCTACAAGGAAGCCCATGAACAAATTTGGTTGTGGTAGGATAAGAAATGTATGAGATACAGACTTGTAAAGACAGCTTACACGCAAACCTTGATGTGGGACGCCGACGCCGACCCCGGGGTGATTACATAAGCTCTCTTATTCTTCGAATAGTCGAGCTAAAAAGGAAAATATACCATTTCTATATAATTTCATACAAAACTTGGCCTTTTAGCATAGGGGTAGGGTTTCAAAAAAAATAATTCTAAACAAGCATGGGGACCTAACATTTTGTTTTTATATATATTAAACTATGTGCATAGAAAGTTTAAACAAATTCTATTATTGGGAACACACAAAAAAAAGGAAATTGTATCATTATGGGCTAATTTAAATTAGTGCATAAATTGTGAGTAATGGTCTCAACAGATTTTGTAAAAAAAGATAGGTTTTACATAAAGATGAGCTTTAAATGTTATTATAATTAAATGTTCTCTACTTTAATACAGTTTTAGCAGAACTGTGACCAATGAATAAATGATTAGACTTCAAAAATGTCTTATTTAGCTATTTCATGGACTTGTTCAACTTTCTGGAGAGATTGACATCACTGTAGCATTACAAAAAAATTTTTTTAAATTTTAACAATTATGGTGACCTACTGAAGAAAATCTGTTATGCAGAAAAATCTATAGAAAATGTCTTTAATAGACTCTTTGCGAATGGTGAATTCCCAGATTATGTGGTCAGAATCCATCTTAATACCTCTTCATAACAAGAGATCAATGACCTTGAAGCTCCACTGATTGATTTTGATTTCAGGAAGTAGTCGCTACAAACTTGTTTTTTGAAAATCTATTTTTAGCCGTGGCGGCCATCTTGAATATGCGGCCGACCTGAAATTTTGCTAGGATCAATTAGACATCAAGAGCAACATTCCTGTGAAGTTTCATGAAAATCTGTCAAGTAGTTTCAGAGGAGTAGTCGCTACAAGTTTTCATTATATAACTCTATGTAAAGAAAGATGGCCGCTGACAGACATGTTTAACATTGAATCAAAATAATGTTCGACTCGGATAACCATCATGTCATGCTGATCATTTTAGAAAAAGTCCCATATCAATATCTCTTATAGTTTTCAGGAAGTAGTCGCTACAAACTTATTTTTGAACAAGAGGTCAATGACCTTGAAGCTCTACTGATTGATTTTGATTTCAGGAAGTAGTCGCTACAAACTTGTTTTTTGAAAAATTATTTTTAGCCGTGGCGGCCATCTTGAATTTCCGGCTGACCTGAAATTTTGCTGGGATCAATTAGACATCAAGAGCAACATTCCTTTGAAGTTTCATGAAAATCCGTCAAGTAGTTTCAGAGGAGTAGTCGCTACAAGTTTTCATTATATAACTCTATGTAAACAAAGATGGCCGCTGACAGCCATGTTTAACATCAAATCAAAACGATTTTTGACAAGGACCAACATCATGTCATGCTGATCATATTAGAAAAAGTCCCATATCAATATCTCTTATAGTTTTGAAGAAGTAGTCGCTACAAACTTGTATTTTGAAATTCTATTTTTAGCCATGGTGGCCATCTTGAAACATTCCTGTGAAGTTTCATGAACATCCGTCAAGTAGTTTCAGAGCAGTAGTCGCTACAAGTTTTCATTATATAACTCTATGTAAACAAAGATGGCCACTGGCAGCCATGTTTAAAGTCGAATCAAAATAATGTTCGACTCGGATAACCACCATGTCATGCTGATCATTTTAGAAAAAGTCCCATATCAATATCACTTATAGTTTTCAAGAAGTAGTCGCTACAAACTTATTTTTTAAAAATCTATTTTTAGCTGTGGCGGCCATCTTGAATTTCTGGCCGATCTGAAATTTTGCTAGGATCAATAAGACATTAAAAGCAACATTCCTGTAAAGTTTCATGAAAATCCGCAAAGTAGTTTCAGAGGAGTAGTCGCTACAAGTTTTTACTATATAACTCTATGTAAACAAAGATGGCCGCTGGCAGCCAAGTTTAACGTCGAATCAAAACGATTTTTGACAAGGACCAACATCATGTCATGCTGATCATTTTAGAAAAAGTCCCATATCAATATCACTTAGAGTTTTCAAGAAGTAGTCGCTACAAACTTGTTTTTTAAAAACCTATTTTTAGATTTGGTGGCCATCTTGGATTTCACATCAACATGAATTTTTGCTAGGATCAACAAGACTTCATGGTCAACATTTCTGTAAAGTTTCATGAAAATCCATTCAGTAGTTTCAGAGGAGTAGGTGCTACAAAAAAAAGTTGACAGACAGACGGACGGACGACGGACACCGCACTACGGCATAAGCTCTGCTGATCTCTGATCAGTAGAGCTAAAAAGGGATCAGTTGATTGTCCTGATAAATATAGAGGCATTGCACTTATAGATACATTAAGCAAGATATATATATTAGTATACTAGCAAGACAAGTTACGTTTTATGCAAAATGACTGAATCACAAGCTAGTTTTCACCTAGGACATTGTACAATTGACAATGCATTTATACTTCAAGCAATCATTTCTACATATTTATGTAAAAAGGGTAAAAAGCTGTTTGTGGCATTTGTGGATTTTATGAAAGCTTTTGATTCGGTAAATAGAAGTAAATTGTTTACAATCCTTAGAAAAGGTGGAATAAAAGGAAAACTGTTGCAATCAATACAAAGCATATATAACAAGAGGTCAATGACCTTGAAGCTCTACTGATTGATTTTGATTTCAGGAAGTAGTCGCTACAGACTTGTTTTTTGAAAATCTATTTTTAACCGTGGCGGCCATCTTGAATTTCCGGCCGACCTGAAATTTTGCTAGGATCAATAAGACATCAAGAGCAACATTCCTGTGACGTTTCATGAAAAATCCTTCAAGTAGTTTCAGAGGAGTAGTCGCTACAAATTTTCATTATATAACTCTATGTAAACAAAGATGGCCGCTGGCAGCCATGTTTAACGTCAAATCAAAACGATTTTCGACAAGGACCAACATCATGTCATACTGATCATTTTAGAAAAAGTCCCATATCAATATCTCTTATAGTTTTGAAGAAGTAGTCGCTACAAACTTATTTATTTTAAATCTATTTTTAGCTGTGACGGCCATCTTGAATTTCCGGCCGACCTGAAATTTTTCTAGGATCAACGAGACATCAAGAGCAACATTCCTGTGAAGTTTCATGAACATCCGTCAAGTAGTTTCAGAGAAGTAGTCGCTACAAGTTTTTACTATATAACTCTATGTAACCAAAGATGGCCACTGGCAGCCATGTTTAACGTCGAATCAAAATAATTTTCCACAAGGATCAACATCATGTCATGCTGATCATTTTAGAAAAAGTCCCATATCAATATCTCTTATAGTTTTGAAGAAGTAGTCGCTACAAACTTGTTTATTTTAAATCTATTTTTAGCTGTGACGGCCATCTTGAATTTCCGGCCGACCTGAAATTTTTCTAGGATCAACGAGACATCAAGAGCAACATTCCTGTGAAGTTTCATGAACATCCGTCAAGTAGTTTCAGAGAAGTAGTCTCTACAAGTTTTTACTATATAACTCTATGTAACCAAAGATGGCCACTGGCAGCCATGTTTAACGTTGAATCAAAACGATTTTTGACAAGGATCAACATCATGTCATGCTGATCATTTTAGAAAAAGTCCCATATCAATATCACTTATAGTTTTCAAGAAGTAGTCGCTACAAACTTGCATTTTAAAACTCTATTTTTAGCTTTGGGGGCCATCTTGGATTTCACATCAACATGAATTTTTGCTAGGATCAACTAGACTTTATGGGCAACATTTCTGTAAAGTTTCAGGAATATCCATCCAGTAGTTTCAGAGGAGTTGTCGCTACAAGTTTTTACTATATAACTCTATGTAAACAAAGATGGCTGCTGGCAGCCATGTTTAACGTTGAATCAAAACAATTTTTGACAAGGACCAACATCATGTCATGCTGATCATTTTACAAAAAGTCCAATATCAATATCACTTATAGTTTTCAAGTAGTAGTCGCTACAAACTTGTATTTTGAAAATCTATTTTTAGCCATGGCAGCCATCTTGAATTTCCGGGCGACCTGAAATTTTGCTAGGATCAATTAGACATCAAGAGCAACATTCCTGTGAAGTTTCATGAAAATCCGTCAAGTAGTTTCAGAGGAGTAGTCGCTACAAGTTTTCATCATATAACTCTATGTAAACAAAGATGGCCACTGGCAGCCATGTTTAACGTTGAATCAAAATAATGTTTGACTCTTATAACCATCATGTCATGCTGATCATTTTACAAAAAGTCCCATATCAATATCACTTATAGTTTTCAAGACGTAGTCGCTACGAACTTCTTTTTTAAAAATCTATTTTTAGCTGTGGCGGTCATCTTGAATTTCTGGCCGATCTGAAATTTTGCTAGGATCAATTAGACATTAAGAGCAATATTCCTGTAAAGTTTCATGAAAATCTGTCAAGTAGTTTCAAAGGAGTAGTCGCTACAAGTTTTTACTATATAACTGTATGTAAACAAAGATGGCCGCTGGCAGCCATGTTTAACGTCGAATCAAAACGATTTTCGACAAGGACCAACATCATGTCATGCTGATCATTTTAGAAAAAGTCCCATATCAATATCACTTATAGTTTTCATGAAGAAGTCGCTACAAACTTGTTTTTTAAAAACCTATTTTTTAGATCTGGCGGCCATCTTGGATTTCACATCAACATGAATTTTTGCTAGGATCAACTAGACTTCATGGGCAACATTTCTGTAAAGTTTCATGAAAATCCAGATGATGTACACTGCTTACACATGATGGTAATGATACCAGATGATGTACACTGCTTACACATGCTGCTAATGATACCAGATGATGTTCACTGCTTACACATGATGGTAATGGTACCAGTGCCTGGTGGTAATGGTACAAGTTGTTTTACAATGCTTACACCTGATGGTAATGGTACCAAACCTGATAGTAATGGTTCCAGTTGATGTACACTGCTTACATGTTGGTAAGGGTACCAGTTAATGTACACTGCTTACATGATGGTAATGGTACCAGTTGATGTACACTGCTTACATGATGGTAATGGTACCAGTTAATGTACACTGCTTACATGATGGTAATGGTACCAGTTGATGTACACTGCTTACAAATGATGGTAATGGTACCAGTGCCTGGTGGTAATGGTACAAGTTGTTGTACAATGCTTACACCTGATGGTAATGGTACCAGTTAATGTACACTGCTTACATGATGGTAATGGTACCAGTTGATGTTCACTGCTTACACATGATGGTAATGGTACCAGTTAATGTACACTGCTTACATGATGGTAATGGTACCAGTTGATGTTCACTGCTTACACATGATGGTAATGGTACCAGTGCCTGGTGGTAATGGTACAAGTTGTTGTACAATGCTTACACCTGACGGTAATGGTACCAATACCTGATAGTAATGGTTCCAGTTGATGTACACTGCTTACATGCTAGTAAGGGTACCAGTTGATGTACACTGCTTACATGTGATGGTAATGGTAATATTACCTGATAGTCATGGTTCCAGTTGATGTACACTGCTTGCATGATAGTAATGGTTCCAGTTGATATACACTGCTTACATGTTGGTAAGGGTACCAGTTGATGTACACTGCTTACACATGATGGTAATGGTACCAGTTGATGTACAATGCTTACATGATGGTAATGGTACCAGGTGATGTACACTGCTTACACATGATGGTAATGGTACCAGTTGATGTACAATGCTTACATGATGGTAATGGTACCAGTTGTACACTGTTTACACATGATGGTAATGGTACCAGTTGTCTAAATCCGTACAATGATAAGGACATTTTGTTTATTGTTTTTTCCTATTTAACTCTATATTATTTCATAAAACGCCCGACGAGGGACCAGTTTTTATACTCCAAGGAATTCATTTGTAACAACTTTCTTCATTTGTATAAACTTGACAGTTTAGGGTAAATGGATTATTTGTGAAAATCAACTCTGTCAAATGATTCTTTATGATTGTTTAATGCTTTTCCTATAATAAGCTCTATAACCCAAGAAGGTCCATATATCGCTCTACTGGTTTAAGGCTGTATGGTGTCTCCATAAGTTGTTTTTTAAATGATTAAGGATAAAAATCGACAAATTTGGTGAAAATTAAGTAAAAATCAAAGCTTTCACTCTAAAAAAAAAAAGAACGATCTTTGGGTGAGTTTAAATATTTTAAATAATTCAAGGGACATAACTTGGCTGTTTCTAGTTAGCTGTGGGTACTTTTAAATTTGTGTGTCCATGCTTTCTTCTTTGACTAAGGTAATTTCAGAAGAATTAAATTGCCATTGAGTGGGGGAGGGGGCCAATTAATAGAGAGTGTTGGGTTGCCAGTCTTAGGAAAGCCTTGTTTTCAAGCTTATCCATGCTTGTACTGATATTAACATTTTGAGCAAGTTTGGTAAAGATTAGATGCAAAATGTAGGAGCTCGAGTTTAGCATTTTTAAATAATTGAAGGGGCATAACGCTGTTTCTAATATGACATGGCTAAGTTTTTGAAATTGTCCAAACTTTCATAATTATATGACCTAGATATCTTCCTAAAATAAAATATTTAACAAGAGCATCGCCTAATGAATGAATGACAAATGAAGTTGCTCGAGTGTTTACATCAAAAGGTTAATGCATCATCCCATAAGCTCACCTGACTATTGGCCAGTGGAGCTAACAATGAAGTAGTAACACATGTACACATTTAACAAAGCAAAATTTAGCATTTTTTAATAAATAAATGGCAATTTATAACTCCGGTATCAGAAATCCGATCCAACTGGTTTTCGAAATTTTCCAAGCTTTCATTAATATCAACAATCTGGCGGAGTTCGGAAAGATCAGAAGGAAAGGAAGGTGAAGCATTTTTTCAATAAATCAAGGTCCATTATTCTGGTTTAACTTATCCAATCCAGCTGGTTTTCGAACTTGTCTGAGCTGTCATCAATATCAACAACCTAGATAAGTTTTGTAAAGATTGGATGAAGGATAAAGAAGCTAGAGTGGTAACAAAGCAAAATATAGCATATCTAAATCAAACGCCATAACTCTGGTATTAATAAGCCGATCTAGCTGTTTTTCAAACTTGACCGAGTTTTTATAATTATTAACAATCTTGCAGAGTTTGGTAAAGATCAGATGAAAGATAAAGACGCTAGAGGAATGGACAGGCGACGGACAACTCTCCATCCCATAAGCTCTAGCCAGTAGAATTAAAATTTGTCAACAACTGTTCAACAGGTCTTAGGGAGAAGGTTTGGAATATTTAGTAATGGTGACCATCTTAGATGTGGATCAAACATGTGAATGTCAAAATTGGCATAATGTCTTCTGAATTCTTTTAATTTTAAGCAAAACGTCACAGATGGGACAAAGAATGGACAGAAGATTGAAGAGCAGAACCAATAGCTCATGCCTTCAGCTCATATAAGTTACAGTCTTTTAATTTATTTTGTCAGACAACTTTTTGAAATGACGGTCACTACATGGCATTCTATTTATGGAACTAGTATACTCTTCATTTACCAACCGAAAATGGGGAAATCATAGTACAAACTTTATGCCATTATCTTAAGAGTTTGCTGATATCTCCGACATAACAGCATACCAAGTGAAACGTTGCCTACTGAATATCGCGGATAAATGTTTAAACTCTTATTTTAGTGCCAACTACAATCTACGATGTACAAGTACCACTATATACTACATACTTAAAGAATGTCACTCTATTTACCTTTCCTTTTATGTAAACACTTTCGACAAACACGCTTTTCTTTAAACTTCTTTAAATGAAACTTTGTTATCTATTATCAACATTTCATGGCCAAATCAAGATCTTCTGGTTACCCCCGGGGCGGGCCCAAATTTGACCCCAGGTTCACCATTTGAATAAACTTGGTAGAGGATCCAAAAGTTGATAATAATTAAAAATGATTAAACCTTTATCTCTTGTAGTCTCAGAGAAGAAGATTTTTGAAGTTCTTCCCTATAACTCTATGTAAAACGGATCCAACAAGGGAAAAAAAAAATAAAAAAAATAAAAAATTCAAAAATTCAACAATAGGTCAATGACCTTGAAGCTCTACTGATAGGTTTTTAATAGCTAGATCAGCATTCCTGTGAAGTTTCATGAAAATCCGTCCAGTAGTTTCAAGTAGTCGCTACAAGTTTTCATTATATAACTCTATGTAAACAAAGATGGCCGCTGGTGGCCATTTTTAACGTCAAATCAAAATAATTTTTGACAAGGATCAACATCATGTCATACCGATCATTTAAGAAAAAGTCCCATATCAATATCACTTATAGTTTTCAAGAAGTAGTCACTACAAACTTGTATTTTAAAAATCTATTTTTAGCCATGGTGGCCATCTTGAATTTCTGGCCGACCTGAAATTTTGATAGGATCAATTAAACATCAAGAGCAACATTCCTGTGAAGTTTCATGAAAATCCGAAGAGCAGTTAAAGAGGAGTAGTCGCTACAAGTTTTTACTAGATAACTCTATGTAAACAAAGATGGCCGCTGACAGCCATGTTTAACATCAAATCAAAACAATTTTCGACAAGGACCAACATCATGTCATGCTGATCATTTTAGAAAAAGTCCCATATCAATATCACGTATAGTTTTCAAGAAATAGTCGCTACAAATTTGTTTTTAAAAATCCATTTGTAGCGACTAATCCTCTGAAACTACTTGACGGATTTTCATGAAGTAGTCGCTACAAACTTTTTTTTGCAAATCTATTTTTAGCTGTGGTGGCCATCTTGAATTTCCGGCCGACCTGAAATTTTGCTAGGATCAATTAGACATCTAGAGCAACATTCCTGTGAAGTTTCATGAAAATCCGTAAAGTAGTTTCAGAGGAGTAGTCGCTACAAGTTTTCATTATGTAACTCTATGTAAACAAAGATGGCCGCTGGCAGCCATGTTTAACGTCGCATCAAAATAATTTTGACAAGGATCAACATCATTCCATACTGATCATTATAGAAAAAGTCCCATATCAATATCACTTACAGTTTTCAAGAAGTACTCGCTACCAACTTGTTTTTGAAAATCTATTTTTAGCTGTGGTGGCCATCTTGAATTTCCGACCAACCTGAAATGTCGCTAGGATCATTTAGACATCAAGAGCAACATTGCTGTGAAGTTTCAGAGGAGTAGTCGCTACAAGTTTTTACTAAATAACTCTATGTAAACAAAGATGGCCGCTGGCAGCCATGTTTAACGTTGAATCAAAACAATTTTCGACAAAGACCAACATCATGTCATGCTGATCATTTTAGAAAAAGTCCCATATCAATATCACTTAGAGTTTTTAAGAAGTAGTCGCTACAAACAGATTCTAGAAATTTAACTCCTCTTTCATTTACGGTACGATATTCAAAATAATTATTGCTTCTTAATGCCATAATTGTGTAGATCTGGTTTTTGTCCTTGTATTTCTGTATAGTCTTTGTTTGTTCTCAAATTACGCAGTTGAAATTGGTTGAAAATTCATAAAAAAAATCTTCAGTATTTTTCATAAAAATGTATACACATTTTAAGAAGTCAAACTACTGTTTTATTTTGTTTCGATATGCAAAAAAAGTATTCCTTTGTATTGCCATTTTTGTGAAGATTTGGTTTATGGCCTTGGATTTCTGTATAGCCTTTGTTTTGTTCTCAAATTACGCAGATGAAATTGGTTGAAAATTCATTTAAAAAAATCTTCAGTATTTTTCATAAAAATGTATACACATTTTAAGAAGACGAACTACTGTTTTATTTACGGTACTATATTCAAATTAATTATTTCCTTGTATTGCCATTATTGTGTAAATTCAGTTATGATGTACGTGTTTTATAATTATGTGAACGACGCGATACCTATGTATTCGGCATGACACGTTTGACTTCGGGGTATCTGCGTGCAATAAAATAGAAATATTGTATCGATAACCAAAATCCTGTTATTTGAACCACAAGACAACCCTTTGAATTATATTTGTTATCGCCTTTCTAAGGACTGTTAAGGGGACAATATGCCAAAATACAGCGCACGACCACCTTGTATATTCGGTATGACACGTCTGACTTAGGGGTGGAAGGGTGTAATAACAAAAAAGGAAAGCATTCCACCGATTATTACATCCTGTTTATTGGCACACATGGTGACAAAACTGAATTGTATCAAAATACAAATGCCAACACAGACACGTCGACCTTATTGTATATTCGGTACCGAAAGGTGTGAATTGAAAGGCCAGCGTGCAATATGGAACAATATACCACAAATGAATATCCTGTTTATATTGAACCACAAACCTAATATATCTATGATTGAACAGAACAAGATTAACACAACTGAAGCCAAAATCAAGTCGAGTTTCCTAATGTTAACTTATGTACTTACATGTATCATTATGCATGTATATGTACAATTTGCCGAGTCACATGATCTTTGTCACATACGGTCATCTTATTTATTCGTTTATTAAAACAGAAGTCACTTTATAGAATGAAGAATAATCTCTCAGCTAGTTTAAATACTTTCCCCAAAAGAAACAAATCAGCAACGATCTGAATATATCCATATTAACAATTTGCCATGTCACGTCACTGTCGCAGTTTCGAATTATTACGGATAAACAAACGGATATTTTGTTATTTAGTTCGTTTTTAGTAAAGCTAAAACAAAATCGCTGTATAGAATACAGAATTGTCTTTCAACTCGTTTTTGAAATAGCCAGCTAACTTAAATAATTTTCCCAAAACAAATAAATTAACAACGATATGTATACTAGGTTTTCTTAGATTTGATCAATTCGTAAGATGGTGCGTAACTTAGCGCAACGTGCATGCGCGAAAAACGCGCAAGTATTCATGGGTAAATTATTATTCGGCAGATAAATTGGATTTATGACATGTTTCGAATCCAGAGTATGTAGGTCTATGTTGATATTAACAATATGTGCAAGTTTGGTAAAGATCAAATAATAAATGAAGGTGCTAGAGTGTTCACAAGGCAGAAAATCAAATTTTTTAGAAAAAAACAAGGACCATAACTTCGGTGTTACTGATCCGATTTCGCTGATTTTCGAACTTATCCGAGCTTTCATTGATATTACCAATCTGTGCAAGTTTGGTACAGATCAAATAATAAATGAAGGTGCTAGAGTGTTCACAAGGTGCTAGGGTGTTCACAAGGCTTAATATGGCATTTTTCAGCAAAACATGGCCGTAACTCCGGTGATACTAACCCGATGTGGCTGGTTTTCAAACCGAGCTTTCATTGATATAAAGACACTGGCAAAGTTTCGTAAAGATCTAATAAATAATGAAGGTCCTAAAGTGTTCACAAGGCAAAAGTTAACGGACGACAATGGACAACTTGCCATCCCATTAAGCCGCCATTAAAAAATTGTTTGTTTGCAGTATCCGACCCATGGCTTTTAGGGGTGGGTCGGTAGATAGGGATTTATTTTTTTTAACACATTCTTATTATTAACACATGCCCATCGATGGCATGCAAATATCGTTTGCTTCACTAGTATTATCCATAGTTTTTAGCTCGACTGATCAGCAGAGCTTATGCCGTGGTGCGGCGTCCGGCGTCCGGCTGTCTGTCCGAGCACACAAAATGGTAGTTAGGTGTCTAGTCACTTAGTGCTTTGGACTCTGTGTCATTAGGGTTAGGAGGCAATTAGTCACATAAAACATGTCCAATTTTGGATTTATGAGGCTAATTTGGATTTATGTGGCTATCAATTTTGCATTGAATTAGCCACTTAAGACTATAATTGTTAGAACGTCCGTCTGTCTGTCCGCCTGTCCGTCCGTCCGTCCGTAAACTTTTATTTGTAACCACTACTCCTCTGAAACTACTGGATGGATATTCATGAAACTTTACAGAAATGTTGCCCATGAAGTCTAGTTGATCCTAGCAAAAATGCATGATATGTGAAATCCAAGATGGCCACCAAAGCTAAAAATAGATTTTTAAAATACAAGTTTGTAGCGACTACTTCTTGAAAACTATAAGTGATATTGATATGGGACTTTTTCTAAAATGATCAGCATGACATGATGTTGGTCCTTGTCAAAAATCGTTTTGATTCGACTTTAAACATGGCTGCCTGTGGCCAGCTTTGTTTACATAGATTTATATAGTAAAAACATGTAGCGACTACTCCTCTGAAACTACTCGACGAATTTTTATGAAACTTCACAGGAATGTTGCTCTTGATTTCTAATTGATCCCAGATTTTTTTTAGGTCGGCCGGAAATTCATGATGGCCACCATGGCTAAAAATAGATTTTTAAAAACAAGTTTGTAGCGATTACTTCTTGATAACTGTAAGTGATACTGATATGGGACTTTTTCTGAAATGATCAGCATGACAAGATGTTGATCCTTGTCGAAAATTATTTTGATTTGACATTAAACATGGCTGCCAGTGGCCATCTTTGTTTACCTAGAGTTATATAGTTAAAACTTCAACTTGTAGCGACTACTCCGCTGAAACTACTTGACAGATTTTTATGAAACTTCACAGGAATGCTGATCTAGCTATCAAAATCTATCAGTAGAGCTTCAAGGTCATTGACCTCTTGTTTTTTTAAAAAGGGTTTAGTTAAATATTAACAGAACATGCAAAACATTGATCAAATGTTCATTTATGGACACATGAAATAGACTTAGTAACTATTTAACAGTGCTTGACACGAACTTTTTCGAAGAAATGTTTCAAATGCCAAAATCTTTTGTTTGGTACAAGATATGAACATCAAATACAGTGCATACAATCTACTCTATTTTTATATTTCATCTAAAACATATAAATTGAACATTTGCACATCATCATTAGAAATATTTGAAAAAATATGGTCAAATTTTCACTTAGAAATTTAGTTCGGGCAAGTGGATTAGACAATGACTTTATTAATTTGTAGAGATATACACTTTACCCAAAATATTGTTCCCACGCATAAAATTTCCAAGTTCTGGCAAGTAGAAAAAAAAGTTTATGTCAAGCCCTGTTAAAGTATAAACATTGAACTCTGTGCCAATTTCACTTCTCAGTTTATGTTACTGCAAAGAACAATATTCTCTTCAAGTGTGCTTTTTGCAGACACCATCCTCACATTTTTCTCACTCACAACTGGTCAGTGACATGTAGACACTTTCAATTTACTATAGCAGCAGAGATTATTTCCAAGCATCCAATATACAGTTGCTGTCAGGCGGATTACGACTTTTTCGCGGATTCCCCGCGACCGCAAAAATCGCCGCGATTGCAAAATCCAGTCTCGAAGAAAGCAATCACCGCGATTCTCTGTGATAGGTTCGCGGGGGAAATTAGAGCAGGGATCAATAAAAAATGTAATAAAACTGATAAATACAATGAATAAATTTCGAAAGCAATACATATTTCAAACTTTTAATGCATTTAATAACAAGTATTTTTCGTTTTTGTTGTCCAAAAGTCGCATTTCTCTTCACCGGACATAAATTGGCTACCCACAATCCTTTGCGATGTGTGTACCTATTAACAAGGCGGCACTAATAACGGGTTGATGACCCGGAATTCTTTACAATTTTTTCGGATTATTTCTGACTAAAGAACACATCAATGTATTAATAATCAACAGCAGAATAGTAAAATGTGTTACAAATATCGATTAATTAAAAATATAATTCTAATTTCCAGTATAAGAATTACTAATTGAATTTTATGTTCAGATACCGCGAAGTCGGTAATAGGAACTGCCATATAACAATCGTGAATACATTATCCGGGCATTTGACAAAAATAAAATTGTCTTCTGCTTAGATTTTTTAATAGTTATTGAATAATAATGCATTAAATTGACTGCAAAATTGTACATAGATACTGAAGGTAAATCGCGGCGATGGCCTGAGATTTCACACCAGGTAAAGCGGTGTTCGAATCAAAACGGATAACAGCGAATCGTGGTGATTATGTCGCGGCGGTCAAAAGTTACTGTCCCCGCGTTGAGTGGACTGTCCGCCGATCGCGGGGACAAAATCAGTGTGTCCGCGATGAGATAAAATCCCCGCGTTGAGTGTGATTAGTCGTTATCCGCGTGGCAGCAACTGTGTGTATCAGAGCATTATGAAACTTCCCAAAATAATTGAAACAACCAACAATATTTGTGGTGAACACATTGGGGAAAAAAACAAGAAGTCAATGACCTTGAAGCTCTACTGATAGGTTTTTGATAGCAAACCAGCATTCCTGTGAAGTTTCATGAAAATCCGTCGAGTAGTTTCAGAGGAGTAGTCGCTACAAGTTTTCATTATATAACTCTATGTAAACAAAGATGTCATACTGATAATTTTAGAAAAAGTCCCATATCAATATCACTTATAGTTTTCAAGAAGTAGTCGATACAAACTTGTATTTTGAAAATCTAATTTTAGCCATGGTGGCCATCTTGAATATTCCGGTCGACCTGAAATTTTGCTAGGATCAATTAGACATCAAGAGCAACATTTCTGTGATCTTTCATGAAAATCCATCGAGTAGTTACAGAGGAGTAGTCACTACAAGTTTTTACTAGATAACTCTATGTAAACAAAGATGGCCACAGGCAGCCATGTTTAAAGTCGAATCAAAACGATTTTTGACAAGGACCAACATCATGTCATGCTGATCATTTTAGAAAAAGTCCCATATCAATATCACTTATAGTTTTCAAGAAGCAGTCGCTACAAACTTGTTTTTTGAAAATCTATTTTTAGCCGTGGTGGCCATCTTGAATTTCCGGCCGACCTGAAGTTTTGCTAGAATCAATTAGACATCAAGAGCAACATTCGTGTGAAGTTTCACGAAAATCCGTCAAGTAGTTTCAGAGGAGTAGTCGCTACAAGTTTTCATTATATAACTCTATGTTAACAAAGATGGCCGCTGACAGCCATGTTTAACGTTGAGTCAAAATAATTTTCGACAAGGATCAACACCATGTCATATTGATCATTTTAGGAAAAGACGCATATCAATATCACTTATAGTTTTCAAGAAGTAGTCGCTACAAGCTTGTTTTTTGAAAATTTATTTTTAGCCGTGGCGGCCATCTTGAATTTCCGGCCGACCTCAAATTTTGCTAGGATCAATAAGACATCAAGAGCAACATTCCTGTGAAGTTTCATGAAAATCCGTCAAGTAGTTTCAGAGGAGTAGTCACTACAAGTTTTCATTATACAACTCTATGTAAACAAAGATGGCCGCTGGCAGCCATGTTTAACGTCGAGTCAAAATAATTTTCGACAAGGATCAACACCATGTCATATTGATCATTTTAGGAAAAGACGCATATCAATATCACTTATAGTTTTCAAGAAGTAGCGACTACAAACTTGTTTTTTGAACATTTATTTTTAGCCGTGGCGGCCATCTTGAATTTCCGGCCGACCTCAAATTTTGCTAGGATCAATAAGACATCAAGAGCAACATTCCTGTGAAGTTTCATGAAAATCCGTCAAGTAGTTTCAGAGGAGTAGTCGCTACAAGTTTTCATTATATAACTTTATGTAAACAAAGATGGCCGCTGCGGCCATGTTTAACGTCAAATCAAAATAATTTTCGACAAGGATCAACATCATTCCATACTGATCATTTTAGAAAAAGTCCCATATCAATATCACTTATAGTTTTCAAGAAGTACTCGCTACAAACTTGTTTTTTGAAAATCTATTTTTAGCTGTGGTGGCCATCTTGAATTTCCGACCAACCTGAAATGTTGCTGCTAGGATCATTTAGACATCAAGAGCAACATTCCTGTGAAGTTTCATGGAAATTCGTTGAGTAGTTTCAGAGAAGTAGTCGCTACAAGTTTTTACTAAATAACTGATGGCCGCTGGCAGCTATGTTTAACGTCGAATAAAAACGATTTTCGACAAAGACCAACATCAAGTCATGCTGATCATTTTAGAAAAAGTCCCATATCAATATCACTTAGAGTTTTCAAGAAGTAGTCGCTGCAAACTTGTTTTTTATAAATCTATTTTTAGATTTGGTGGCCATCTTGGATTTCATATCAACATGAATTTTTGCTAGGATCAACTAGACTTCATGGGCAACATTTCTGTAAAGTTTCATGAAAATCCATTCAGTAGTTTCAGAGGAGTAGTCGCTACAAAAAAGTTTACGGACGGACAGACAGACAGATGGGCGGACGACGGACACCGCACCATGGCATAAGCTCTGCTGATCTCTGATCAGTAGAGCTATAAATTGGAAAAATAAATTTCAAAAAAACAATTTGGAAAAAAATTGTTTGGGTCGGCGGATTTGCCGTGGTTCGGTCGCAAACTGCAAACAAACAATCTTTTAATTTAGGCCTAAGCTAAAAATTATAAAAATTATATCTTACATATTAAATGTAATTTAAAAACATCTGATTTGTTTTAATAGTGTCTTAGGTCATTTGTAGCACATGTTTGGTCAATTTGTTTTTTAATTTGAATATTTGTTACGTGCACAGAGATATTTAATATGAAATCAATTTGTGATCCACCTCAGGGCTCTAGAAATTGGATAGCCCGACGCCTGGGTCTAGTCAAAATTGGTTTAAACTTATTTTATTTCCAATATTTATACAATCGGTGAAAATGTACATAATACAAAATGTGAAAAAGGACTGGAACGAAAGCAGCTACTTATAGAGTTCCTTTCCTAGGTGTCATATAAATTACATATAACAATGGCGTATAAAATTGCACAGTGGAATTTTTTCAAGTGTTCAATGTAATATATCTATACATCTAACAGTGATTAGTTATAGGGACCAAAACAAGTTTGAAAAAGAAATAATAAAGCAAAGCATTTGAATATAGTTGGATTATCTTAAAATTAAATGAAAATTCAATTTAGCGGAATATTATAATAACAAATGTATAACAGACAAGATAGTGGGGCAACAGTGGGGGTGACCGGCGGAGACAGGACAACAGCATCATACCCAGGAAACATATATTGTTCTCGGTACGCGGTGTAGCAGCTTCTCTTATGTTGAAAAATGTTAAAAACGTTTGCTTGACAAAATAAACTTCTGAACAATTTCAAATATAGTGACATTAATATCGTGCGATACCAAGGAATCACCAAATAATATTATGTTTAGTGAAGCTGTGCACAGTGGTTGTAGTCTAGCCAGCATTTCCGCACGAGCATTGTCGTATAATGGACAGCTAAATATGTAATGTTGAGTAGTTTCTATTCCGCCACATCGACATTAAGGAGAGTCGATGATGTTTTTTAAATGGTGGTTAAGCGAGCTACACTTGGTGCGGAGCCGAGTATGAAGCAGCTGTGCATGTCTTTTACCTGTGTAATAATGCTTAGGCGTGTAATTAAGGTTACGGTTAAGGTGATGCTTTAGTGCATTTATGGAGTCAGAGTTTCTTCCTTCGAAAGGAAGTTTGTTCCACTCACGAGTAACCGAAGGAAGAAAGGAGTTGGTGTAGAGACAAGTTCGGGAATTAATAGCTTGAAAATCATTTGCATTTCGCAAGCTGTAGTCTGATGCTGCACTAACTGTTGTAGGTACTAGCGATGCAAGATATGGGGGTGTTAAGGAATTAACCATTTTATAAAATAAGGTAAGTTTGTGTATATATCTTCGCGATTCCAAAGATTCCCATCCAATCTCTTTGTTTAATTCATTTAAAGATACTAATTTGGTCGTGCCTGTTGCTATTCTTGCAGCTTCATTTGGTATTTTGTCGAGATCGGCCTTTTCGTAGTTAGTGCAATTGTCCCACATGACGTCAGTGTATTCCAGGAGAGGTCGTACAAATGATATATATATAATTTCTAGTGATTTCCTGTCAAGCTGATGTTTTAGCCTCCTCATTATATTAATTCTAGACCAGGCTTTAGCCTTAGTATATTCAATGTGCGAGTGCCAACTGCAGTCATTTGAAAGAAAAACACCAAGATGCTTGTATGAAGGAACATCAGTAATTTGCTGGTTCGACATAAACAAAGGCGGATGAACAGGTTTGTTACGCATGCGCGTGATAAGAAGGGATTCAGTTTTAGTGGGATTGAATGTAACGATCCATTTTTTGGACCACTCAGTAATTTTTCCTATATCAGCGTTGATTGTATTTGCAGATGTAACAATATCATTATTATGTTCAATTATAATGTAAACACTAGTATCGTCTGCAAAAAGACGTCAGCAACAATGTCGTTAATGTAAACAAGGAAGAGTAAGGGCCCTAAGATAGAACCTTGAGGAACACCTGCATTGATTGAGTTCCAATTTGATTTAGTTCCAGGAAGGACAATACGTTGTTTTCTATTTTTAAAGTAGTCAGAGAGTAACTTCACAGCTTTCAATTTAACAAGCAGGGCTTTGTCAAAAAATATAACCCGCACTTCTTTTCCACAGTCCAAACGTTATAAAAAGGCATTGTATAGGAAGACCAGCTGTCGCCGGGAACGAATCCAGACTGAAAGGCAGATAAGAAATTGTTATCTCTAAAAAAGTTGAAAATATATTTAAACATGAGTCGTTCGAATACTTTGTCAACGGTGCTAAGTAGCGATATAGGACGATAATTATTTACTAAGGATGGATCTCCCTTCTTTATAACTGCAAACACATAAGCCTCCTTCCAAATATCAGGAATCTTGCCCGATGTTAAAGATCTATTAAACAAGTCGCATAGTGGAACAGATAGTTCATATGCTAATTCACGGAGTACGTGATTGCTAACTTCGTCAGGACCATACGCTTTACCAGGGTCAAGAGTCTGTAAGACCTCATGAACTTCCATTGGCGTAAGAGTAAACAATTGTAATGATACATTGCTATTAAAGGGTTGGACTAAAGGTGGTTCAATGTTCGCATCGTCTAAATTAGTCTGGGTTTGGAAAAAGTCGTTTAGAAGATTTGCCTTTTCAAAATCGTCGTAAATAATCGAGCCGTTGTCGTTCAGTGGAGGAATGGAAGGTTTGACATTTGATGAAAGGAATGTTTTAAGTCTTCCACCAATCCTTAGGAGAGAGTGTTTTAGAACTAAGTTTATTTGACATGTTATCGTAATTTAACTGCTTTGCTTTGCGTATTGAAAGTATAATTTGATTTCGAAGTTTTCTAAAAGTACTCCAGTGATGTAAACTGTGTGTGTTTTTTGCCTTCTTGTATGCTCTTTTTGATTAGTCGTTTTATTATATTTGTTATCCACGGCGGTTCATAAGGTCTAACTCGGATGTTTATGTTAGGTATACATGAGGCACTTAACGATAATATTGTGTTGGAAATGTTTTTCACGTAGATATTAATGTCGTTGTTAACTTGTTCGTCCCAGTTTGTTGATGAGGCTTTATTGCGTAAAAGGTCATAGTCACCTTGGTTGTATCGCCATATTTTACGAGAGTATGATTTGGATTTTGGTTTTGTGAACTTAAAGATGTCAAAAATTGGGCAATGATATCGTATTTTCTTGGTTTAAAAAAGGTTCGCCCACTCCATCGTAACTAAATTAGACTTGTCACTAACAAGTAATAGGTCAATAAGTGACGAAGAATTTTCGGTAAAATTGGTTGGTTCGTCAATAGTTTGATAAAGACCAAATTGATAACACAAGGATTCGACTTTATTCGACGTTTGACTTTGTAACATGTTGTAGTTGAGATCGCCTGTGACAATGATATCTTTAATACCTGTATCTACCGCAAGATTAATAGAAACTTCAATCATGTTATTGTAAATTGCATCTGCGTTTGGACGTCTGTAAAATACACCTAGTAGCACGTGTTTGTGGTTTAATATAATAATACCCAGTTGATACACAGATGCATTCAAGTCTGTTTAACTCAAGGTCATTTCTTCGTTTATAATGAATGGTATCCTTGACGTAAACTATTACCCCGCCATGGCTATCACTGATACGATCCTTTCTTTCAGGAGTATGGAAAGAAGGACGAATGAGTTGATCGTTAGACATTGAACTATTAAGCCAAGTCTCAGAAAACGTTAGAATGTCAAAGTGGTGTAGTTCTGTGAAAATCAAATCTAATTTAAGAATTATACTCTGTACATTGTAGTGCACTATGGACAGATTATGTGCAAAATCTAAGGTATCAGACATCGTGGTTGACGAATTATTGCTAGTTAACGAGGAGTCGAAGGATGTATTCAATGGCACTGGAGGGCCGGGATTAGGATGGATATCCCCATATTGCAGCAGCAATAGTCTTAACCAAGTAATAATAGTTATTTCCATTCCAACAAGGACGATGCATCTTCAACTTCAAAACTGAAGGTCGGGCTTGTAACAAATTCTATGCAGGTAGCCCGTCGGGCTAGTCCAAAAAAACAAAACCACTGCCTAAATTACACGATCTGTGTATAACAAACACACGCCAGTCAGGCACCTGTAATAAAACAGTTATCACTGTATACAATCTGTGGGTGGGGTAATGCTAAAAAAAAATAAAATTGTTCCATCTTACCATTGCTACGCTTTCACCCGATGACTACCAGGGGCAGATCCAGGATTTCAGCTTAGTGGGGGCGTAAGATTTTGGTCAATTTTCGGGTCCGTTTTTAGCCTCATAAAATGGTTGCGGTAGTGCATTGATAGGGTTAAAAAGTATGTTAATCAATGTGTTGATTAAACCACTCATTAGCCATTATGCGTCGAGCGAGCGAAGAGAGCGTGAAAAAAATGTATACGGAGGGCGTGCATCGAAATTGTTTAATATTTTATCTACAGTAACATGGACATACATGTATGATCCGGAATTTGTATCCGCTAGTGACTACTGCCAACACAACTTAAACATACATCAATTGGTTATGAGTAGATAAGAATTACTGATTTTTAAAAAAAAAAAAAAGCATTTAATTAATTATAACGAGTATCTGAATCCGTTAAATCAGAATCAGCTTTAACATCAGGTGAGTATAAGTAATAGATAGAGTCAGGTCTCAGTGAGCTACTTAATTGAAATAAAATTAAAATTTGAATTGTGATAAAACAAGATACGTAAAAGTATTTCCAAACAAGATAAATGATAACTGACAAAGACAAAAACAAACAGGCATATTATTTTTAAGGCAAGTAAAAAAGACAGGGCTTGTGACAAAAAACACAGGGCTAGTGGGGGGAAAAACAGGGCTAGTGGATTTTCAGCCCAACAGCTCTGGGCTAGTCCCCTTAATAAATATTCTTGGAGCCCTGCACCTGACAGCAACATCTGTACTGATTCAATACACATGTCACTCATGTAGCGCTAACACTGTAGCGGTGAACTGTAGTTAACGGTAATGTACACCACTAGCGGATCCAGGGGGGGGGCGCACCCGGCGCGCGCCCCCCCTAAAAATTCCGGATCATACATGTATGTCCATGTTACTGTAGATAAAATATCAAACAATTTCGATGCACGCCCTCAGTATAAAAAAAATTCTCGCTCGCTTCGCTCGCTCTACGCACAATGACTAATGAGTGGTTTAATGAACACATTGTTAAATCCTTTTATTTGAAAACGGACTTTTTTATTCATACATGTATGTCCATGTTACTGTAGATAAAATATCAAACAATTTCGATGCACGCCCTCAGTCTAATTTTTTTTTTCGCTCGCTCGACGCATAATGGCTAATGAGTGGTTTAATTAACACATTGTTAAATCCTTTTATTTGAAAACGGACTTTTTTTTATTCATACATGTATGTCCATGTTACTGTAGATAAAATATCAAACAATTTCGATGCACGCCCTCAGCATAAAAAAAATTCTCGCTCGCTCTACGCATAATGACTAATGAGTGGTTTAATTAACACATTGTTAAATCCTTATTTGAAAACGGATTTTTTTTTTCACACATGTATGTCCATGTTACTGTAGATAAAATATCAAACAATTTCGATGCACGCCCATAGTATACTTTTTGTTTTCGCTCGCTCGACGCATAATGGCTAATGAGTGGTTTAATTAACACATTGTTAAGTCCATTTATTTGAAAACGTACTTTTTTTATTCATACATGTATGTCCATGTTACTGTAGATAAAATATCAAACAATTTCGATGCACGCCCTCAGTAAAACAATTTTTTTTCGCTCGCTCGACGCATAATGGCTAATGAGTGGTTTAATTTACACATTGTTAACTCCTTTTCTTTGAAAACGGACTTTTTTACCCTATCAATGCACTACCGCAACCGTTTTATGAGGCTAGAAACGGACCCGAAAATTGACCAAAATCTTACGCCCCCCCTAAGCTGAAATCCTGGATCCGCCCCTGTACACTGCAATCTGCAGACTCATGCTATGGATTCATTGCAGAACAATATTGTCATCTATATCTGTATATAATAATTGAGCCGCAACACACGAAAACGTCCCGTCGGCCGGTAATCAATTAATTACTACTCAAATTTCTCGTCACTTCAGCGTTTTACCTAATTATTATATCATAGGAAATATGTTTGCTTAATATAAATAGTTGATGCTATAGAAAATGGTAATTGTTCATGTTTTTTGGTGTTATTTAATCAACGATTTGTCTAAGACGCCGACGTCAACGTCAAAATTATGGTGAGTACAATCTTTAATTTTCAAATTGAGATAAAATCGTTTTTAATTAAGATATCAACATAAAATAAAGAGGTTTTTAAAGAGAAAATCACCGTGTTTCATAAACTTAAAAAAAAACATAAAATATCAAAATTGTGTCTGAAGGGTCGTTTTCGCGTGTTTCGGCTCATATATAATCATGATAACTTACCAAAAGTCTAGTTGGAGTTACTAAGGATGCCATTTTAATACACAAAGACCGCCTGTATTATAGAATATGTCAAGGAATATGTGCGTCAAGCCGAAACTCCCTCATCATTGGCAAAGTACCACATCAAACTTCTAAACGACGCTAGCTTACGACGACACGCACTTCGTTCGCCATTTATAAACAATCATGTATGTACATGTCAACGAAATTATTGCGCATTAATTGGATCTTTAATCCGCCATAAACTATATTTATATCACTAAAAAAGTATATGAAAACAAATAAAAAATTACTAAATTATAATTACAAACTCTAAAATTCCCTTTTTAGTAGAAAACTGCATTAACAATACAGAACTTTTTTTCTTCAGTTTCGGTCGGGCATCCGAAAAGGACCAAACGGATACGAAAATGGTCTCATTTTATAGAATATTGTTTGGCGTTAGTGATTTAAGATTAAAGTATTGTTTCAATATAATAATAGACCTTTCTAATTTAAACTGAAACGTAAACATAAACAGAAATATATCCTTCAATGAAATCTGAGGTATTTTCTCAAAGATAATTTTCAAAATTATGAATACGATACTTATTTTCAGTAGGTGATAAAATTTGTGTTACTCGGTTTTTATCCTCAGGTTCTATAGTAAAATAAAAATCTTTGGCAGAGTAAAAATACGATAATTTTCAAGATTTTGATTTTAAAAGATACATATATTGAATCAATTTACGTGAATGTGCATGAAATATGCAGGGTTTTAAAAGAATCACACTGTAGATACCTTAATTTTAACAGTAAACTTGGTTGAACATCAAGGATAAAGACCGAGTTTATCACCTACCAGAATGTATTGATTATGTCTTATTTCTGGTCACTGATTGGTCAGTTTTTTTGATGATGCTCTATCAAAATTATGAATCAGTCCACAAGGGTGCTTATATTTATTAATGTATTTATCGTGCTCGTTTTCTTCTTAACATACATTTTAACAACATTTGATAACAAATGTCGTGAGTAGCGCCAATAGAACTAATAATGTATATTGCTTAATCTCCGCTATAGCATATTAGATACAAACTTTGAATCCGACGATTTAGCTGCCGACACTTTATTTTCTGTCTGTTAGCACGCATTTATTTTTTGTTTTGAAAACGAGCACGATAAATACATTTGAATAATGGGTGACTACTAGAGGATGACTACTGGAATAAATATTATACCTGAGTAAAAAACAATTACCAGGCCACACACAACCATGGGCTATCTTGCCTTCCGGGTTCGTGTTCATTCACACGGAGGGTTAAAGGGACTGTAGCGACACAGCCAAACACGCTCTGTTATTGAGAGACCTGAAAAACTTGGGAAAAAGTGAAAGAATTATCAAAATCGGATGATAAACAAAAAAGATATGACCATTTAAATGTTGTTCTAAAACGATTATGGGAGCCGCCATTTTTAGAACTATGACGTCATAGTTCCATATTACCATAACGTTATATGGAATATTGATAAATATCATTTAAAACGAAGAAACTCACTGCAAATGAATGATTTTTTTTACTGGTCATATAAAGCATTACTGCCATAAGTATTACATATTTTTCATACAGATGTTGTAATTTTTTCCCTATAAATCAGTAAATTTTCATATTTATAAATATTCCATATATGGTCATTTACAACCGTGATGTCATAGCTCTCAAAATGGCTGCTTCCATATCCGTTTCAACAGAAACTTCAAATGATCATATCTTCCTTGTTTATCATCCGATTTTGATAATTCTTTCACCCTTATTCAAGTATTTCAGAACTCTCAATAATACAGATGGTTTGACTGTGTCGCTACATTCACTTTAAGGTGGTTACGGGGAACGGTGTAGGGGTGTATGTATATCTGAAGACCACCGGAGAGTATTCATTTAAAGGGAATGTAGCGCCACAGCCAAACAAACTATATTACTGAGAGTTCTGAAAAACTTGGAAAAAGGTGAAAGAATTATCAAATTCGGATGATTAACAAAAAAGATATGACCATTTAAAGGTTGTTCTAAAACAAATATGGGAGCCGCCATTTTTAGAACTATGACGTCATAGTTCCATATTACCATATATGGAATATTGATAAATATCATTTAAAACGAAGAAAATCACTGCAAATGAATGATTTTTTTTACTGGTGATATAAATCGTTATTGTCATTAAGTATTACATATTTTTCATACAGTTGCTGTCATCTTTTCCCTGTAAATCAGTAAATTTTCATATTTATAAATATTCCATATATGGTCATTTAGAACCGTGATGTCATAGCTCTCAAAATGGCCGCTTCCATATCCGTTTTAACAGAAACTTCAAATGATCATATCTTCTTTGTTTATCATCCGATTTTGATCATTCTTTCACCCTTATTCAAGTATTTCAGACCTCTCAATAATAAAGATGGTTTGGCTGTGGCACTACATTCCCTTTAAACAAGTGGTCAATGACCTTGAAGCTGTACCGATAGGTTTTGATAGCTAGATAAGCATTCCTGTGAAGTTTCATGAACATCTGTCAAGTAGTTTCAGATGAGTAGTCGCTACAAGTTTTTACTATATAACTCTATGTAAACAAAGATGGCAGCCATGTTTAATGTCGAATCAAAATAATTTTCAACAAAGACCAACATCATGTCATGCTGATCGCTACAAGTGTTTACTATATAACACAACTAAAGTGTTTACTATGTAAACAAAGATGGCCGCTGGCAGTCATGTTTAATGTGGAATCAAAATGATTTTCAACAAGGACCAACTTCATGTCATGCTGATCATTTTAGAGAAAGTCCCATATCACTATCACTATTAGTTTTCAAGAAGTAGTCGCTACAAACTTGTTTTTTTATTTTGCTAGGATCAACTAGATATCAAGAGCAACATTTCTGTGAAGGTCATAAAAATCCGTCAAGTAGTTTTAGAGGAGTAGTCGCTACACGCTTTTACTATATAACTCTATGTAAACAAAGATGTCCTCTGGCAGCCATGTTTAACGTTGAATCAAAATGAATTTCGACAATGACCAACATCATGTCGTGATGTCATGATGATCATTTTAGAAAAAGTCCCATATCAATATCACTTATAGTTTTTAAGAAGTAATCGCTTTAAATCTCTTATTAGCCGTGGCGGCCTTCTTGAATTTCCGACCGACCTGACATTTTTCTAGGATCAACTAGACATCAAGAGCAATGCAGTTGTAGTGTATGTACTATTGTGTATCGTGCGAGCTAGGGAGGTATTTAAGAGGGGTGCTTTAGTATGACTGGAGAGTTAGGAGAGTGTGCACAGTGTGCCTGGAGTAGTATAACTAGTAACAAGCAAAGTTGTAATAGCTGCCGAGAGAAAATAGCATATATCTGGGTATGGACTGGAAACGAAGTTTAACATAATAACATATCAAGTCACGGGTGTTAAAACAATATTGAAACAAATAATGTTGACGTAAACACGCCACGACCGTGTTTTTTTTCTTACCAGACACGCTTCTCTCTGTTCAAATACCTTGATTTGGCTTACATACTGATTACAATTCAACTTTGGAGCACGACGTGCTAGAAGTACATATCAGCACAGAAATACAGGTGTTCACATGTAAGGGATGCGTGTGCGTTAGCGTGTGCATTAAAATAGACGTCTCACTGCTACCATGTGTAATTATAAGATTGCGTTATCAAAGTGAAAAACTCAAAAGAACTGTTCATTGCTACCTTACCATTACATGTGCAATTATGAAAACCATATAGGCAGCGAATAAACCCATCGACTAGTGTATAACACGGCGGTATTTACGAGAATACCGCATTATAAATGGGTACTATTCCATAAATAGGTATTATTCCATTAAAATACAGATTTGCACTTATTCCATTCCAATACTTGCGTTTCATTCAGTTTCATTATGCTCCGTAAAAACTCCCGGACGTGAAGATCCCGGAAATATTGCCGCATTCTACACTTTAGTAGACTGCTCTACGAAAACGTCATTTGAGGCAATAAAACGGCAAGCTTTGAACATTGAAGAATATTTGTTTATACCATTCAAGTTTTTTAGACGGGTTCCCTAGGAATTGAAGTTGTAATGCATGCTTATTGGCAGCTGAATAATATATATTTGTAAACCAACTGGTGTTACTTTTTATATGAACAGAACCCAATTACAAATTGGCGACGAAGAGTTTTATGGAAATCCGTCAAATAGTTTCAGAGTAGTCGCTACAAGTTTTTACTATATAACTCTGTAAACAAAGATGGCCGCTGGCAGCCATGTTTAACGAATCAAAAGATTTTCTACAAGGACCAACATCATGCCATCCTGATCCTTTTAGAAAAAGTCCCATTCCAATAGCACTTATAGTTTTCAAGAAGTAGTCGCTACAAACATGTTTTTTTAAAAACCTATTTTTAGCTTTGGTGGCCATCTTGGATTTCACATCAACGTGAATTTTGCTATGATCCACTAGACATCATGGGCAACATTCCTGTAAAGTTTCATGGAAATCCATCCAGTAGTTTTAGAGGAGTAGTCGCTATAAAATAAAATTTACGGACAGACAGACGGACGGCGACGGACACCGCACAAAACATGCGTACGTCTTATTGATGTAAAGTTTAGGACAAGATCATATCCAAATTAATCCAAGTGAATATTTGCATTAAGTGTCAAAGCAATACCTTTGGCATTTCATTCTTTTAATATTCCGGTCGATCTGAAATTTTGCTAGGATTAACTAGATATCAAGAGCAACATTCTTGTGAAGTTTCATGAAAATCCGTCAAGTAGTTTAGTAGCATAGTACTACATATGGTGAAAAACTGCCTAATTGGTTTGTCTTTAACGTCAATGTCAGTGCACAAGCCAACTGTGAAATTTCACGTGGGACAGTGAGAAAATTTCACAAAATGTTGCCTAACTTTAAACCCTTGTATCTTACGTTTCATTGATGCCAAAACCAATCGCAAATTTAATTATTCTTCTACTGATAGGATTTTCCTAACTCTACCATAAAGGACAACAACGGAAACTTTTACTTTGTAAAACCTTGATTTTTATTGTTATCTTTAAACCGCCTTTTATAGCACTTCTTATGTTGAAAATAAAAAAGAATTATTCAAATCCCATTTCGATATACATTATGAATTCACGTCAAGATCAATAAATAAATGAGAGAAAAGATAGATGGAAAAGCTAAGGTGCCACGTGATATTTTGGATTCTTCATTGGTTAAGAGTAGTAGAAGAAGAAGAAGAACTTTTATCGTGCCTCATCATAGGTTCATGGCTGTTCATGTCATCATCCATGAAACTTACAATGTGTGCATGAATGTAATCAGTTGGAATAGGTCAATCATGACACTTGAGCAAAGACAAATAAACGTTTACTAAAACACTCCGTTCTGGCGGACAGTGATACAAAAGCATAATACAACATATGTCTATATTAATTATGTCAATTCTCCCAGCCTCAATTTCTAATCTGCGAGATGGTACTCTTAACTGTGCTTTGCGCTATTTTGTAATTTTAACCGTATCTAAATATGACTGGAAACTGAATGATGCAAAGTGTATGTAGCGTCAGGCTTGCGTTCCAGTGTTGTATAAAGGTTTTTTAATACAGATAGAAAGGCATTAATCTTCGTAAAATCCGATTAAAGATAATGTGTTTCGCACCAAAGAGGCCCAGTTCGTTTTATTCGGTCTATCATTTAGTATTTCGCACCAAACAGTTCCAGTTCATTTTATTCGGTCTATCATTTAGTATTTAACATCATGTGTACACTGCTTATACACTAAACCAAATTGCTATAAAGTACCAACCTAAGAATATGTCAATAATATTCTCATTGTTTTGTGTATCATATATCTGTTCTAAAATATATTTAAAATAAGAAAATTAGTTCAGATACAAAAGTTGATACTTAGAAATTTTGTTCAGTGTATATTTATGCTCCCTTGCATTTATAACTTTTAACCAGTTTCTGATAATAATATACAACCACCTTGTGTGATAGTCAATTCTACATAGTTCACCGTAAATAAGATCATTTTGAGTAGACCTTTTCACGCCAAGTAGAGACATGCAGAATTGCATATGTTGCAATATATATTGCTATCATAATTTAGTATGGGTGTGACCAGCTTATCAAATAATTCAAGCGTATGTCTCGGGTTAACAAACCTATATAGGTATTTATTTAATTTGAAAATTGCCTTATGTGCTGACCGGAAAGCGTTGCATGGCATTCAGAAAACGAACCACCGGATGTAAATACTATCCCTAAATAAGAGAATTTGTTGACAATGTTAATTGAAGTGTCCCCGTATTTAAATGTAAGGCTTCGGGCTAGCATTCCACCTTTTCTGAATACTATTACTTTTATTTTTTCAGAGTTAACGGTTAATTTCCAACGCTTACAATATTCGTGTAATATATTAAAAATGGTTTGAAGTTAATCGGCATTTTTACGTCATCTGCATAAAATGAAATAAATATCTTGAGAGTGTCTATATCAATTCCATTAGATCCTTTAAGATAAAAGTCCTCTTCAAGATACATGGAAAATAAAAAAGGAGACCGGCTTTCACATTGGCGTACGCCTAAGCGACATTCGAATGCATCACTTAGTGTTGTATTAATCAAATATTTACTGGGGGAAAAAAAGACGACCAGACGTACTAAGACTTACCAAATGTAATGTCGTAATAATTTCGGTGGAATATATATTTTCCTAACACATGACAGCGCCCATGATTTTCTTCGTATTCTTGATGTAAAATATGCCATTTGGTGCATATCTTTGAACGACTACTACAAACTGACGTTGGACCAGCGAGATACCCTTGTCACTGCGATTCCCCGCATATGATGACAAGAGGCAGCAGGCAACAGCTCACCCTGGACCATCTGCGTTGGATTAACCCTGCAAGATGTGCACCTGGCGTGTGATGTTTGGGGGACCCTGAGGGTCTTTGCAGTCCTCTATCTTTAATAGAATTCGTATTCTTCATAACAAGAATTATACATGTTAGTACATGTATTTTCCAGAAATTGTGATTTGAACTCGGCTTAAAGGTGAAATTTAGCGTGAAATTTAAGTCGCCCAGGTAACGGATTAACTTTTGACCATTAGGGGATTAAATCGTAAATGTTTACATGTTTCGGGTGACATAATGGTAAACTCTGATTGATGCAAATTTTAAATACCCATAACTATCTCATAATGGACCGAAACCTATCGTGTTTGGTAACATTTTAAAGATATTTTCAAGCGCTATTCGATGACGAGGGCACACTCCCATTTTCATTTTTTTTTAATTGAATGTTGTTTAACGGCTCATCAACACAGTATAGGTTATGTAGAGCCGCCCTAGAGAGAGGGGAAGGATCATAGGAATCCGGGAGCCGTGCCCTACTCTTATTATCGAATAAGATTCCTATGGTTCTTTAACGTGCTCGGAAGATAGACCGATACACGGGACCGCCCTGTTTACGTCCCCATCCGACGGACGAGGCTAAGGGAAAGTGTCTATAAACTTTCGTACGCAAGGTCGTATCCCATTTGCGGGAAAGGGAATTTGAAAACCATACACGAGGCTGAAACACCCCCTTTTGGTACGCAGTATTCAGGGCGTTTTAGGCGGTATTCAGTACGCACGGGCCTGGTACGCAGTACTCGCACAACACACTATTTAGTATTTAGTACTCATAAAATGTATTTTTTAAAACCAAATATGTACAAAAAAATCTTAACATGTAAATAAAGGTCTAATTTTGATAATCGGGCTTCATTCATTTAGCAGATCCCGGTGTAACGGGAAAAAACTGGACCAGGAAAAAACTGGAAAAAACTGGACGGAAGTTACAATACGCATGCGCGTATCACTCAGGGCGAAAAATAACATATCCGCTTGCAGGGACCATCTCACAGGTTAAAGTTATGTCATGCAGAAGACTCGTAGTTTACACCAGAAATTCCTGCTGACACACATAACTCGTGTATATATACTTTCCACCACTATGTTTATTAGTACTGAATTATAACAATAAACGAAGTCAAATTAGAGCTGGATTAAAGCTGGATAGTTTACTGTTAATGTAGTTGGTTTAAACATATTTATTTCACAAGCTTTTTACAACATAATATTTGTACACAATAGAAGAAAAAGGATTAGAACGAAAGTAAGATACTTATGATGTTCTTCTCCTAGGTATGATATTAATTGTACACCGTTGATGGCATAGTAAACAGCAATACTTAGATATTTTCACAATATACATTCTGGAAGTATGAGAACTTAAATTACTTAAGTGTAAGTTTTTTGTATATACATATTCTAGAATAATGCTTAGATATAAATGAAATAATAAAAAGTAACAAAAAGGAAAAAATAGAATGTAACTTGAAAAATACGAAATTCAAACAGACAAAAAATAAATGAATAGATTATGCAAATACATTTAATTGTTATTAATATTTATTTATAAATCTCTTCAATTTTTTGAAAATAATTAGGGAATGCAAACAAGATATAAATGTTTTGCCGAAAAGAAATGTCCTGGAAAATAAATTACACATTTTGTTATCGCTTTTCTACTCTATTTGTCTCAGTTTGATGTAATTGCATACCACCCAGCTTTATAAACTCAAATTATAATTAACATTGGAGGAAGAAATGCATTGGGAAATAACTGAACAGTATCGGGAAACGGATGGACGAAGTCTACTTAGGATGACATAAGTTATATATTTTTTCATATTGTTCAACTTTGTTTTACGGCATGTCTAATCAAGTTGCCTAATTTTTAAGTCATCCGCACTAGATAAAAATCGCAGCCTCACAAATATTGGATCAAACAACTCTCTATCATATCAGAGCGACGGCAATATTAGAGGAAATAACACCCTGGGAAATAAATCGACACAGCCGGGGAAAAAATGACACTATGGTGTATCTTTATAATATGTTATCATGCCTCATCTCTTTCCCAACCATCCCTCATGTCAACCTCATTAATGAGGTAATAGTATAACCAACAACAATATAATAAATTGGAACAGAGGCAATATTAGAGGAAAATAACCGCAGGGAAATACCTGGGCACAGCCGGGAAAAAAACTGGATCATATTGCGTATCTTTATAATATGTTATCATACCTCATATCTGAAGCTTGCCCTCTCAACTCTCATGTCAACATAAATAATGAGGTAATAGTATAACCAATAACACTCTATTATATCAGAGCGACGGAAATATTAAAAGAAACAACACCCTGGGAAATAACGGGACACAGCCGAGAAAAAACTGGACCATATTGCGTATCTCAATAGTATGTTATTTCTCATTTCCAACGTTTTCCCGATCATCTCCCATGTCAACCTCATTAATGAAGCAATAGTATAACCAATAACAATGTATTAATTCGTAGCGGCACCCTTGTTAGAGGAAAATGACCACTGGGAAATAACTGGACACAGCCGGGGGAAAAATGGACACTATTGTGTATCTCAATAATATGTTATAATATCTCATCTCCAATGTTTTCCTGCTCATCTCTCATGTCATCCTCATTAATGAGGCAATAGTATAACCAATAACATTCTATTAAATCAGAGCGGTACCATTGTTAGAGGAAAATAACCGCCGGGAAATAACTGGACCGTATTGTGTATCTGAATAATATGTTATCAAATCTCATCTCTAATGTTTTTCCGCTCATCTCTCATGCCAACTTCAATAATGAGGCAATAGTATAACCAATAACATTCTATTAAATCAGAGCGGTACCACTGTTACAGGAAAATAACCGCCGGGAAATAACTGGACACAGCCGGGAAAAAACTGGACATTATTGTGTATCTCAATAATATGCTACCATATCTCATCTCCAATGTTTTCCCGCACATCCCTCATGTTAACCTCATTAATGAGGCAATAGTATAACCAATAAAACACTATTAAATCAGAGCGGCACCATTGTTAGAGGAAAATAACCGCCGAGAAATAACTGGACACAGCCGGGGAAAAACTGGACCATATTGTGTATCTCAATAATATGTTAGCATATCTCATCTCCAATGTTTTCCTGCTCATCTCTCATGTGAACCTCATTATTGAGGCAATAGTATAACCAATAACAACGTATAAAATCAGATCTGCACCATTGTTAGAGGAAAATAGGCGCAGGGAAATAACTGGACACAGTATAACAAATAACACCCTATTAAATCAGAGCGGTACCAATGTTAGAGGAAAATAACTGCTGGGAAATAACTGGACACAGCCGGGAAAAAACTGGACATTATTGTGTATCTCAATAATATGTTATCATATCTCATCTCCAATGTTTTCCCGCTCATCTCTCATGCCAACTTCACTAATGAGGCAATAGTATAACCAATAACACCCTATGAAATCAGAGCGGTACCAATGTTAGAGGAAAATAACTGCTGGGAAATAACTGGACACAGCCGGGAAAAAACTGGACATTATTGTGTATCTCAATAATATGTTATCATATCTCATCTCCAATGTTTTCCCGCTCATCTCTCATGCCAACTTCACTAATGAGGCAATAGTATAACCAATAACACCCTATGAAATCAGAGCGGTACCAATGTTAGAGGAAAATAACTGCTGGGAAATAACTGGACACAGCCGGGAAAAAACAGGACATTATTGTGTATCGCAATAATATGTTATCATATCTCATCTCCAATGTTTTCCTGCTCATCTATCATGCCAACCTCACTAATGAGTCAATAGTATAACCAATAACACTCTGTTAAATCAGAGCGGTACCCTTGTTAGAGGAAAATAACCGCCGGGAAATAACTGGACACAGCCTGGACATTATTGTGTATCGCAATAATATGTTATAATATCTCATCTCCAATGTTTTCCCGCTCATCTCTCATGTCAACCTCATTAATGAGGCAATAGTATAACCAATAACATTCTATTAAATCAGAGAAAAAACTGGACATTATTGTGTATCTCAATAATATGTTATCATATCTCATCTCCAATGTTTTCCCGCTCATCTCTCATGCCAACTTCACTAATGAGGCAATAGTATAACCAATAACACCCTATGAAATCAGAGCGGTACCAATGTTAGAGGAAAATAACTGCTGGGAAATAACTGGACACAGCCGGGAAAAAACAGGACATTATTGTGTATCTCAATAATATGTTATCATATCTCAACTCCAATGTTTTCCTGCTCATCCCTCATGTCAACCTCATTAATGAGGCAATAGTATAACCAATAACACTATATTAAACCAGAGTGGTACCATTGTTAGAGGAAAATAACCGCCGGGAAATAACTGGACACAGCCGGGAAACAACCGGACATTATTGTGTATCGCAATAATATGTTATCATATCTCATCTCCAATGTTTTCCTGCTCATCTATCATGCCAACCTCACTAATGAGTCAATAGTATAACCAATAACACTCTGTTAAATCAGAGCGGTACCCTTGTTAGAGGAAAATAACCGCCGGGAAATAACTGGACACAGCCGGGAAAAACCTGGACATTATTGTGTATCGCAATAATATGTTATAATATCTCATCTCCAATGTTTTCCCGCTCATCTCTCATGTCAACCTCATTAATGAGGCAATAGTATAACCAATAACATTCTATTAAATCAGAGCGGTACCATTGTTAGAGGAAAATAACCGCCGGGAAATAACTGGACCGTATTGTGTATCTGAATAATATGTTAAACAAATCTCATCTCTAATGTTTTTCCGATCATCACTCATGCCAACTTCAATAATGAGGCAATAGTATAACCAATAACATTCTATTAAATCAGAGCGGTACCACTGTTACAGGAAAATAACCGCCGGGAAATAACTGGACACAGCCGGGAAAAAACTGGACATTATTGTGTATCTCAATAATATGCTACCATATCTCATCTCCAATGTTTTCCCGCACATCCCTCATGTTAACCTCATTAATGAGGCAATAGTATAACCAATAAAACACTATTAAATCAGAGCGGCACCATTGTTAGAGGAAAATAACCGCCGAGAAATAACTAGACACAGCCGGGGAAAAACTGGACCATATTGTGTATCTCAATAATATGTTAGCATATCTCATCTCCAATGTTTTCCTGCTCATCTCTCATGTGAACCTCATTATTGAGGCAATAGTATAACCAATAACAATGTATAAAATCAGATCTGCACCATTGTTAGAGGAAAATAGGCGCAGGGAAATAACTGGACACAGTATAACAAATAACACCCTATTAAATCAGAGCGGTACCAATGTTAGAGGAAAATAACTGCTGGGAAATAACTGGACACAGCCGGGAAAAAACAGGACATTATTGTGTATCTCAATAATATGTTATCATATCTCAACTCCAATGTTTTCCTGCTCATCCCTCATGTCAGCCTCATTAATGAGGCAATAGTATAACCAATAACACTATATTAAACCAGAGTGGTACCATTGTTAGAGGAAAATAACCGCCGGGAAATAACTGGACACAGCCGGGAAACAACCGGACATTATTGTGTATCGCAATAATATGTTATCATATCTCATCTCCAATGTTTTCCTGCTCATCTCTCATGCCAACCTCACTAATGAGTCAATAGTATAACCAATAACACTCTGTTAAATCAGAGCGGTACCCTTGTTAGAGGAAAATAACCGCCGGGAAATAACTGGACACAGCCTGGAAAAACCTGGACATTATTGTGTATCGCAATAATATGTTATAATATCTCATCTCCAATGTTTTCCCGCTCATCTCTCATGTCAACCTCATTAATGAGGCAATAGTATAACCAATAACATTCTATTAAATCAGAGCGGTACCATTGTTAGAGGAGAATAACCGCCGGGAAATAACTGGACCGTATTGTGTATCTGAATAACATGTTATCAAATCTCATCTCTTATGTTTTTCCGCTCATCTCTCATGCCAACTTCAATAATGAGGCAATAGTATAACCAATAACATTCTATTAAATCAGAGCGGTACCACTGTTACAGGAAATTAACCGCCGGGAAATAACTGGACACAGCCGGGAAAAAACTGGACATTATTGTGTATCTCAATAATATGCTACGATATCTCATCTCCAATGTTTTCCCGCTCATCTCTCATGCCAACCTCACTAATGAGGCAATAGTATAACCAATAACACTATATTAAACCAGAGTGGTACCATTGTTAGAGGAAAATAACCGCCGGGAAATAACTGGACACAGCCGGGAAACAACCGGACATTATTGTGTATCGCAATAATATGTTATCATATCTCAACTCTAATGTTTTCCCGCTCATCCCTCATGTCAACCTCATTAATGAGGCAATAGTATAACCAATAACACTATATTAAATCAGAGCGGTACCATTGTTAGAAGAAAATAACCGCCGGGAAATAACTGGACACAGCCGGGAAACAACCGGACATTATTGTGTATCGCAATAATATGTTATCATATCTCATCTCCAATGTTTTTACGCTCATCTCTCATGCCAAACTCACTAATGAGTCAATAGTATAACCAATAACACTCTGTTAAATCAGAGCGGTACCCTTGTTAGAGGAAAATAACCGCCGGGAAATAATTGGATAATAAATGAATACACACTGGTGAGAAACCGTTTAAGGATATGACTATATTGTCCCTTTTGTGTTTCAAGGAAGTGACCTAAGCAATTTATTTTGTCCTTCAAGACTTTACTGACGCTAATTCTTGAAATTGTCCTTGAGGACAGTACAAAAGCGATGGAAGCTAGTAGGTGATATTTTCGTAGAGTTTAGAAGTACTGACTGTATTCGTTTCAGGACAGGACTAATGCTAGCCGGCGATATTGCCCATGAGGACAGTACTAACGGTAGCTGTTGATATTGCCTCTGAGGACAGTACTAACGCTAGCTGTTGACATTGCCCCTGAGGACAGGACTAACGCTACCTGCTGATAGTGACGTGTGGAAGGTACTAACTCTAGCTGTTGATAGTATCCCTATAAGACGCTGGCTGTTGATATTGTCCATGTGGATGTTAAAGACAATAGCTGTTGATAGTGTCCATATAGACAGAACAAAAGCTTGCAGTTGATACCTGTGCATGTTACAGACTAGCTGTTAATATTGTAGTTCTACAGCTAGCTCTTGATAACGCCCCCGAGGACATTACTAACGATAACTGTTGATATTACACTTAGGCCACTGAGGACAATACCAACGCAGGCAGTTGATATTGCCATTGAGGACAGTACTAACGCTAGCAGTTGATATTGCCCCTGGATAGCAGTACTAACGCTATATGTTGATATTGGCCACGAAAACAGTATTAACGCTACCTGTTGATATTTACCTTTAGGGCAGTAATACAAGTGGCTATTGATATTGCCAATGAGGACAGTGTTAAAGCTAGCTGTTGATTTTCTCCATGAGGACAAAACTAACGCTAGCTGTTGATATTGCCCCTGGGGACATTACTAACGCTAGCTGTGTATATAGCCCATTATGACAGTCCTAACCCTACCTGTTGATATTGCTCATGAGCACATTACTAACTCTAGCTGTTGATATTGCCCATTAGGTCAGTACTAACGCTGGCTGTTGATGTTGCCCCTTTAGACAGTATTAACGTTAGCTGTTGATATTGCCCCTGAGAACAGTACTAACGTTAGCTGTTGATTTTGACCCTTGGACATTACTCACACTGGATATTGATGTTGCCCCTTAGGACAGTACTAACGCTGGCTATTGATATTGCCCCTAAGAACAGTACTAACGCTGGCTGTTTATACTTCCCCTGACGACATTAATACCGCTGGCTGTTAATAGTGTCTATGAGGACAGTACTAACTCTGGCTGTTGATATTGTCAATGAGGCAAATACTAACGATATATATTGAGATTGCCCCTGAAGGCAGTACTAACGCTAGATGTCGATACTCCCATTAGGACAATAATAACGCTCACTGGGGCCAGTATTAACGCTGGCTGTTGATATTGCCAATGACGGCAGTACTATCGCTGGCTGTTGATATTGCCTCGGAGGACAGTACTACACTAGCTGTTGATATTGTATTTGAGGACAGTACTAATGTTACTCGTTGATGTTGCCTCTGAGAACAGTACACACGCTGGCTGTTCATAGTATCTCTATGGTGGTTAAAACAAAGGCTGATGATAGTGCACATGTGGATGTTAAAGACACTAGCTGTTTGTTTCCATATGGACAGTACATATGCTAGCTGTGCATGTTACTGACTAGCTGTTGATATTGCACCTGAGGATAGTTCGAACGCTAGCGTTTGATAGTGCCCCTGCGGACATTATTAACGCTAGCTGTTGATAATGCACCTTAGGACAGTACTAACGCTAGCTGTTGATATTGCCACTGACGACAGTACTTACGTTAGTTGTTGGTATTGCACTTCAGGACATTACTAACGCTGGCTGTTGATATTGCCACTGAGCACCATACTAACGCAGGCTGTTGACAATGCACCTTAGGACAGTACTAACGCTAGCTGTTGATATTTCCGCTGAGGACAGTACTTACGTTAGTTGTTGGTATTGTATTTCAGGACAGTACTAACGCTTGCTGTTGATATTGCCACTGAGGACCATACTAACGCAGGCTGTTGATATGGAGGACAGTACTAATCCTAGCTGTTGATATGACCCCTGAGGATAGTACTAACACCAGCTGCTGATATTGCCCCTTAAGATAGTACTAACGCTAGCTGTTGATATTGCCCCTGAGGACAGTACTAAATCTAGCTATTGATATGGCCCCTGTGAACAGTACTAACACCAGCTGTTGATATTGACCCTTATGACAGTACTATCTATAACTGCTGATATTGCCCCTAAGGACAGTACTAAAACTAGCTGCTGATATGTCCCCAGAGGACAGTACTAACGCCAGCTGTTGATATTGACCCTTAGGACAGTACTATCGCTAGCTGCTGATATTGCCTCTAAGGACGGTACTAAACCTAGCTGTTGATATGGCCCCTGAGGACAGTTGTCACAACATGTCACGGGTAGAGCGTATTGGTCGTACATAGCTCTTGTAAGTAATCAGTTACACCCTAATCTATTGTTCGAGTTGAAACAAATTCATGATATATTCATGTAACACGTAAAAGCGTGCACATTTTAAGTGGCCGCCAGAAAGGCCGTGTCATAAGTTTATATGATGATAAAGAGAAGGTAGAATTAGAAAGTAAGTTAGCTAAAGAGAAGGTAGAATTAGAAAGTAGACTAGCCACAGAGAAGCTAGAATTCGAAAGTAGATTAGCTAAAGAGAAGCGAGATGGTGATAAAGCGAAGGTAGAATTAGAAGGTAGGTTAGCTAAAGAGAAGCGAGATGATGAAAGTAGAATAGTAAGGGAGAAGCAAGAGTTAGAACATGAGAGGTTCGAAACAGATGATGGAGAGGGAGAAATCAGAGTTTGATCATAAGTTAGCTGTAGAGTTGGAAGCAGCTAAGACACATAGTAAGGACAGTACAACTGAAGGGAAAGATAGTTATTCTGGGAAGTTAAAGGTTCGAAGTTACTTTGATGCTGACAAAGATAACATGGACAGTTACTTGTTACGGTTTGAACGTTATGCTGAGTTACAGGAATGGACCAAAGATAACTGGGCAGTTCATGTAAGTGCGTTATTGAGAGGCAAGGCCTTAGATGTATTTTCTAGATTACCTAGTGTAGATGCTCTTGACTATGACAAGTTAAAGGATGCTCTTTTAAAGAGATTTGAGTTAACGGAAGAAGGTTTTAGAAAGCGGTTTAGAGCTTGCTTGCCTGAGAAAGGCGTGTCATTTATTCAGTTTATTAGTAAGTCTAGAAATTACTTAGATAGGTGGTTAGAGTTAGGGAAGGTAGCGCAGACTTATCAGGGCCTCATAGATTTCTTGTTGCGGGACCAGCTATTCAATGTTTGTAGTAGAGATCTGTTCTTATTTCTGAAAGAAAGAAAACTAACTAGTGTAGATGAAATGGCAACACAAGCAGATCAGTTTGCCGAGGCTAGAGGTGGAGCTCATAATGTAGTGTCGAAAGACAGAACTTTTTAGAGATAGGCAAGGGGACGATCATAGTCATAAACAGAAAGTCCAGAGTGGAAACTATAGAGGTGGAGGTAGTTCGATGGGTGCTAGAGGAGGTAGCAATAGTGGTAACATAGGTAGACCTTGTATTCGTTGTCGTCACTGTAATGGGAATCATGCTTCACATGAGTGTAGGAAAGCGGTGAAAGTATCCGCTGTCGTAGACAATTTTAGTGACAATAGTAGAGTGGACAACAATGTAGGTAGTCAGAACCAAGGTTTCAACAACCCATGGAATTTCGGTAGAGGTAGAAGTGGTCAAAACCGAGGTAGAGGTAGAGGCAGAGGTAGTAACAGCCCGGTTATTAAAACCGAGAGTAGTAGCTGTTGTGTTAAAGCAGATGGCGTAATGACGAAGATCGGAACATGTCTCTTTCCGTATGCAAATCTTCCAACGGCAGATGGTAGAGTGAATGACACGGACGTAACTGTAATGAGGGATACGGGTTGTACAGGTGTGGTAGTAAGGCGTAGTTTAGTTACGGATGACCAGTTGATAGGTAAACAGTCACCGTGTATGTTGTTAAACAAGTCGGTAGAGCACGTGCCAATAGCGAGAATAGATGTAGATACACCTTTCTTTAAAGGGACTACAGAGGCACTATGTAAGGACGACCCGATGTATGATTTAACGATAGGGAACATAGAAGGTTCAGCACTTCCGGTAGTGTCCGATTTTAGAAGTAGCATAAGTAATGCAGTAGAGACTAGAGCGCAGGTTCAGAAGCAAGCTCAGGCTTATAGAAAATTAAAGGTTCCTGCAGCCGTAGGTGACATATCTAAAGGGGAGTTTATAGAAGCACAAACTCAAGACGAGTCATTAGGTCCTTGTAAAGTGAAGGCCAAGGATGGTGTAGTGAGGAAGTGTAAAGGGTCATGTAGTTGTAAGTTTGTACATAAGAATAGGTTATTGTACAGAGCATTTGAAGATAGTGGTAGTAGACAGTTTCACCAGTTAGTGGTACCTACCCAGTATAGAACGACAGTGCTTAAGGTAGCTCCTGAGTCGATTATGGGAGGTCATTTAGGCGTAAAGAAAACGTCAGATAGAGTATTGGCAGAATTTTATTGGCCAGGCGTTAGTGGAGATGTAACTAGGTATTGTCGGTCCTCCGATGTATGCCAAAGGACAGTACCAAAAGGTCGAGTGACCAAAGTACATTTAGGTCAGATGCCACTGATAGATACACCATTTAAGCGGGTAGCCGTAGACATAGTTGGACCAATTTTTCCAGTGTCGGATAGGAAAAATAGGTACATTTTAACCATGGTAGACTATGCAACTAGGTATCCGGAGGCAGTAGCATTGCTCTCAATTGAAACTGAGAGAGTAGCTGAGGCATTAGTTGATATGTTCAGTAGGCTAGAGGAAATGCTGACTGATTGTTGGTCACAGTTTACGTCAGAACTTATGGCTGAAGTAAGCAGGTTATTGACTTTGCGTCAAATCATGACAACATCATATCACCCTATGTGTAACGGGTTAGTCGAACGATTTAACGGGACGTTAAAGCAAATGTTACGGCGTATGTGTACAGAGAGACCCAAAGATTGGGACAAGTATCTCAATGCTTTATTGTTTGCATTTAGAGAGGTTCCACAAGAGAGTTTAGGATTTTCTCCGTTTGAGTTATTGTACGGTAGATCAGTTAGAGGTCCCATGAGGATTCTTAGAGAGATGTGGGCAGGTGAAGTAGATAGTGATGAGGTTAATACTACATATCAGTATGTTTTAGATCTGAAGGAGAAACTAGTGGAGACTTGTAAGATAGCTCAAAGTCAGTTAGATAAGGCAAGTACCAAGTATAAACGGTACTATGACCAGAAGGCTAGAGCTAGGAAGTTTAAGATAGATGACCAGGTGTTACTGTTACTCCCGACCGACAATAACAAGTTGTTATTACAATGGAAAGGTCCGTTTTACGTTAGAGGGATAGTGAACACTATGGATTACCCAATCGAGATAAACGGAAAGTTAAAGACCTTTCATGCGAATATTCTGAAAGAGTATATCAGTAGAACCGATAATGTGCAACAAGGGGTGTTAACGGTAGTTAATGTTGCAGTTATTGAGGATAGTGAGGAAGACAGTAGTGAGGACACTAGTCCCATGTATTTTCCAACTAGTGTAGGTAAGGAGACTGCAGCCGATGTAGACATATCGGGCATGCTTAGTGTAGAGCAGCAACGAGAGATGGGTAGTTTACTCTCGGAGTTCAGTGATGTCTTGTCCGAAAACCCGGGGCAGACAGATGGAGTGCAACATGATATTGTACTCACATCAGGGGAACCAATTATAATTAAGTGGTATCCCATTCCATTTCACTCCCGATCAATTGTTGATGAGGAGGTGAAAGACATGTTGAAATCGGGTGTCATCGAACCTTCAAACGCCCTATTTCAATCCCCAGTCGTACTTATTAAGAAGAAGGACGGGTCAATTCGATTCTGCATCGATTTTAGACAGCTAAATAAACGGACCATCTTTGATGCAGAGCCAATGCCTAATATTAAGGAGGTATTCTCTAAACTTGCGGGATATTCGTATTTCTCCAAGTTAGACCTCAGTAAAGGTTATTGGCAAGTCCCACTTTCAGACCAAGCTAAAGAGATGACCTCTTTCGAAACTTCGCAAGGACTTTTTAAGTTCAAGGTCATGCCCTTCGGTCTCGTAAACGCCCCAGCAACATTCTGTAGGTTAATGAGGAAAGTCCTGAAGGATTTGTCCAACACAGACAGTTTTGTAGATGACATCCTGGTGTTTACAACAACATTTGTAATCTGTTGGAACGGCAACGCCGGTTTAAACTGACTGCAAAACCTAGCAAGTGTCACATAGGTTACGCAGATATAGATTGTCTGAGTCATGTTGTCGGGAGGGATCAGAAATTGAAACCCAACCCCGACAAGGTTTAGGCAATTCAGGAAGCACCAAGACCCGAGACAAAGAAACAAGTTAGGTAATTTTAAGGATTGGCGGGTTTTTACAGGAAGTTTATCCCAAACTTTTCGGCTAAAGCTGCACCTTTGTCAGACTTGACAAAGAAAGGTCAACCCAATAGTATAACTTGGGGGGAAAGCCAGGAGCGTGCTTTTGTCTCTTTAAAGGGGAGTCTGGTCAAAACCCCAATACTAAAATTACCTGAACTTGACCAGGAGTTTATCCTCAGAACGGATGCCTCCGATATCGGGGTGGGTGCAGTCCTACTGCAAGAGCAAGATGGGTGTAGTCTCCCCGTGGCTTACGCAAGTCGGAAACTACTACCCCGGGAATGTAACTACTCTGTTGTCGAAAGGGAGTGTCTTGCAGTAGTGTGGGGTGTCAGTAAATTCCACCGATATGTTTTTGGTAAGGAATTTGTCTTGGAGACTGACCACCAACCGTTAGCTTATATGAATAAAGCAAAGGTAGCTAACAGTAGGTTAATGAGGTGGGCACTGACTCTGCAGCCTTACCGGATGAAAATTAAAGCGATCCGAGGAAAGGACAATATTGGGGCAGACTATTTAAGTCGCCGCACATAATGACAGGTTTATTACTATATTAGTTTATGTTATTGTTGAAATTTTAATGTTGCTTATTATGCAATCATGTCTGTTGCTAGGACTAAATAATAGTTTGAGTAATCATTCTGTTGAATTTTAAAAAGTGTAGCACTTCCTTTAAGTGGGGAGATGTTGTCACAAAATGTCACGGGTAGAGCGTATTGGTCGTACATAGCTCTTGTAAGTTATCAGTTACACCCTAATCTATTGTTCGAGTTGAAACAAATTCATGATATATTCATGTAACACGTAAAAGCGTGCACATTTTAAGTGGCCGCCAGAGAGGCCGTGTCATAAGTTTAGGTTTGTGCTAATGCATGTAAACGTATAGGTCTATCTTCCTTAAACGGCAAAATTGTACAAGGGGCCTCTCGTGTAGATTCAATACTGCAGATTTAGCCACGTTTGTCACGGACTGAACGGGGGAAATAATGGTTTGGGCGTAATGTTTGCTATAAAACCCATTGTCTTCTAGTTCTTGCCGGGATTGATCGATAGTTACTTTGTTTGTAGCAGAGGTTGGACGGCAAAATTCACAGGCAACATGTGGTTAGTATTTATTTTATTAAAACTTTTATCGTACATTTGTATTCAGTGGGCGGCGCCATCTTGATTGGCGGTTACGACATCCGGTTAGCATTGATGTTTCTCAAACATTAACTTTAGACTAATTATTGTAATTGATCATTAAGTGTAAAACAATATTAATTTGATAACAGTGGATAATAGGTGCATTAGTTAAAGTTGCTACTCATCATTAGTACAGCTTACATATATTTATTGAATAATGATTTGTTTGGGTATTGATAATTATGCAATATTGTTATGTTTGTCAACCGACATCTAAAACGTATGTATAATTACAGCCTAAGCCATCCAGGGTTGGACTAAGCCATCCAGGGTGGATATAAGCCATCCAGGGTTGGAGTAAGCCATCCAGGGTTGGAGATAAGCCATCCAGGTTTGGATATTTCGGAGTGGAGCTAAGCTTCCACGATTAACGTAACGAGCGGTGGAGACGGTCCCCGTACCTGCGCAGCATGGCCAGGTTTTATTAGTGACAACCCCCGGAACACAAGGTGAGCCCGCCATCAGTCCTCACTGGAGGAACATCACCCACAATCTCAGCGGAAGTTAACCATCATTTCATCGCGTCATCAACCCTTACAGAAGGCATTTGATGACAATCATCCATTAAATTCGCGCATTATCATCTTCATGAGCTCTCGCGCATCACAGTTATCGCGCTAGATCTTAAATCAACATTGTTAGAACTTTAACAACACTTTAGTGTCTTATACATTCAGTATTTATAACAATACTAAGAACGTCTTAAACGTTCATGAGAACGTTTTTTTCATTTCATTTGTGTATTCGCTTTTTTTTTTTTAGATAATTGTATATATATTTAACATATTTTAAAAGTTGCATTAAATTTATGTAAATGCATTCTGCGCCATTGACTCTTTCCAGAGTTAGCCCAACCACTAGGGTCATCCTGTGACAACAGTACTAACGCCAGCTGTTGATATTGCCCCTTAAGATGGTACTAACGCCAGCTTTTGATATTGCCCCTTAGGATAGTCCTAAACCTAGCCGCTGATATTGCCCCTTAGATCAGTAATAACGCTAGCTGTTGATATGGCCCCTGAGGACAGTACTAATTCTAGCTGTTTATATTGCCCATTAGGACATTACTAAGCTGTTGATATTGCCCCTGAGGACAGTAATAACGCCAGCTGTTGATATTGCCCCTTAAGATGGTACTAAAGCTAGCTGTTGATATTGACCCTAAGGACAGTACTAACGTCAGCTGTTGATATTTCCCTTTAGGGTAGTCCTAAACCTAGCCGTTAATATTGCCCCTTAGAACAATAATAACGCTAGCTGTTGATATGGCCCCTGAGGACAGTACTAATTCTAGGTGTTGATATTGCCCCTTAGGACATTATTAAGCTGTTGATATTGCCCCTGAGGAGAGTACTAAACGTAGCTGTTGATATTGCCCCTGAGGACAGTAATAAACCTAGCTGTCTATATAGCCCGAGGACAGTACTATCGCTAGCTGTTGATACTGCCCCTAGGGACGGTACTAAAACTAGCTGTTGATATTGCCCCTTAAGATGGTACTAACGCCAGCTTTTGATATTGCCCCTTAGGATAGTCCTAAACCTAGCTGTTTATATGGCCTCTGCGGACAGTACTAACGCCAGCTGCTGATATTGCCCTAAGGACAGTACTAACGCAAGCTGTTGATATAGCCCCTGAGGACAGTACTAACGCCAGCTGTTGATATTGGCCCTTAGGACAGTACTATCACTTAGCTGTTGATACTGCCCCTGGGGACGGTACTAAAACTAGCTGTTGATATGGCCCCTTAGGAGAGTACTATCGCTAGATTTAGATAATATCCCTATGGATGTTTAAACGCTGGCTGTTGATATTCCCATGAGGTCAATTCTTACGCTAGCTGTTGATATTGCCCATGAGGACAGTACTAATGCTAGCTGATGATATTTGTCCTGAGGACACTACTTACGCCAGCTGTTGATATTGCCCATTAGGACAGTACTAGCGACAGCTGTTGATATTGGCCCCGAGGACACTACTTACGCCAGCTGTTGATATTGCACCTAAGGACAGTACTAACGTTGGCTGTTGATATGGCCCCTGAGGACAGTGTTATCGCTGGCTGTTGATATGGCCCCTGAGGACAGTACTATCGCTAGCTGTTGATATTGCCACTTAGGACAGTACTAAAACTAGCAGTTGATATGGCCCCAGAGGACAGTACTAACGCCAGCTGTTGATATTGCCCCTTAGAATAGTACTATCGCTAGATGTTGATAATATCCCTATGGATGTTTAAACGCTGGCTGTTGATATTTTCCCTGAGGTCAGTTCTTACTCTAGCTGTTGATATTGCCCCTGAGGACAGTACTAACACTAGCTGTTGATATGGCCCCTGATAGACATCTAGATATTTTGCAGTTATCTAGATAAAACGTTAAAAATATCTAGATAGTTATGTAGCTATCTAGTGACAAAAATAGAATACCACCATTCTGGTGATACTTAAATAACTCGTGTATTTATAAAGTACAAATACAATTATTCACTTGTGTACGTAATACGGTTGGTAAGTACATGCACCGGACTTGGACCACATGTGTCCCTAATATGTTTTTTTCCAACGAATTAGATACGTGTCCTTAATTCGACCGAATTACATTACGCGGTCCGAGTATTAACTTTCATACCCATCTAACCCCGTCTCCAAGAAGTGAAAGCGGGGTTGGCTGGGGTATGAAATAAAACCTTAATTTTGGCTTTAAAAAAGTGTATATTGTAAAATTAAAACATTTAATAGGTAATTGTAAACAGGTTATCGCGTTATTTCAGTAAAACATGTTTTTAAACGTGTTCTATTGTCAAAAATATCCGTTATAAAATCCTGCTAATATAAGCTTTCCCATCGCTTAATGGTATTAAGGCGGGACCACGTAATGAGGGACACGCGTGCGTTATTCTGTCTGGCTCAAATACGGTTCCACAGACCACTTTGTATAGCACTGATCATGGGAGGTATATTACTTTTGATTTTCAATATATGTGTGCATATAATAGTATCATTAAATGAACTAGTTTTCGCTATCGGTTAAGAATGTCTATTATATATGTCCTATTACAGTTGCCTTTCACTTATAGAGATTTAATTAATTAATTGTCAATTAGAAGCCATGTCTCATATATGTGTGTGTGTGTGTGTGTGTGTGTGTGTGTATGTATGTGTGCGCGCGCGCGCGCGCGCGTGCGTGCGTGCCTGCCTGCGTGCCTGCGTGCGTGCTTCTATGTCTCAAGTTATGAATATATTGTCCCTTTCGCGTATCAAGGAAGTGACCTAATTAATTTAATTAACCGTTCAGGAGTTTACTGACGCTAGCTGTTGATATTGTCGTTAAGTACAGTACTGAAGCAATGGTAGCTAGTAGGTGATATTTTCGCAGAGTTTAGTATTAACCGTATCCGGGTTTTTTTTCACTGAGGACAGTACTGACACATGATTTAAAAGAATACAATTATTATATTAAAGCAGATCATTAAAAACAAACTGTCGCTTAATTGCTCTACTTTCTTCTGGCTTTATAAACTACCAGCAGGTTTATGTTTGTATACAAGCATTTTATTTACTTAAATATTGTGACTTGCGCAATGCTCTTGTTATATTCTTACTGATATTATCCAAGCATGTTCACATGTACAGGTGATCAACACATAAAGTAAGCAAACTATCCCGGAAGGGTGGGTGAATGCGGGTGGGGGGTGGGGGCGGGAAATACTCTGCCCATCACTCTCGGATTTCATGTGCTGCATACACACTGGTGAGAAACCGTTTAAGATTAAATATCACAGGTTATGAATATATCGTCACTTTCGCGTATCAAGGAAGTGACCGAAGTAATTTAGTTTGTCACTAAGAACTTTACTGACGCTATCTGTTGATATTGTCCTAGAGCACAGTACTGAAGCGATGGAAGCTAGCAGGTGATATTATTGCAGAGTTTCTTGCCCTTAGGACAGTATTGTCACATGATTTAATCCAATATAATTATTATATTAAAACGGATCATTATTATATTAAAGATGATCATATAAAATAGCCTATTGCTTAATAGCATACCTTTCTTCTGGCTGTTTAAGTTACCAGTAGGTTTTTATGCAAGCATTTGATCTCTTAAGTAAAGTTTGACTTGGTGAATATTATTGTTATATTCTTAGTTCTTATTATTGTTAACCCTTTTGTGTTAGTGATGTAGTTTGCATTTATTATTACTTTTGCCTTCTTGTTTGTCTGTTTGCGTGTTTTGGGGTTTACATTGTTCTGTGAAAGCTGCAATTCCTATTCGATTTCTATACCTATTTCTATTATTCCAAGCATGTTCACATGTATAGGTGATTCACACATAAATTAAGCAAAATATCCGGGTGTGTTGTGGGAGGGTGGGGGAATATACTCTGCCCACTATTCTCAGATTAGTGAATAGAGGCAGCATACTCGTACACACTGGTAAGAAACCGTTTAAGATTAAATATCACAGGTTTTGAATATATCACTTTCGCTCATCAAGGAAGTGACCAAAGCCGATAATTTTGCCCTCAGGACTATACCGACACTAGCTGTTCACATTGCCCCTGAGGACAGTACTAACGATAACTGGCTGTAGATATTGCACCTGAGGAAAGTAGTAAGATTATCTGTCGATATTGCCCCTGAGGAGAGTATAAACGACATCTGTCAATAAGGTCCTTAGTGAGGTCCTTAGTGACAAAACAAACATTGTCTGTCAATTAAGTCCAAGCAACAACTCCGGCGCCATCTGTCAATAAGGTCCCTTTCAACAATACTGACGTCATCTGTCAATAAGGTCCCTTTCAACAATACTGACGCCGTCTATCAATTAGGTTCCTATAGACAATATGAACTATGAACTCCATCTGTCAATAAGGTCTCTATGGACAATACCCACACCATCTGTCACTAAGGTACATGTACGCAATACACACTTCATTTATCAACAACAATTTATTTATGGACAATTATGACGCCATACGGTCCGTTTCAACAATACTTACGCCATGTGTCAATAAGGTCCATAAAGACAACACAGACTACGTCTGTCAACAGTAACGTCCATTCAGATCATATTGACGCCGTCTGTCAATAAAGTTCCTATTGACAAAACAAACACCATCTGTCAATAAGGTTCATTAAGACAATACTGACTCTATCTGCCAATAAGGTCCCAATCAACAATACAGACACCATCTCTCAATAAGGTCCCTATAGACAATAATGACACAATCTTTCAATAAGGTCCCAAAATAAAAAACTGATGCCACATGTCACTATGGTCCCTATTTGCTATACATCTGTCAATAAGGTCCCTATGCACAATACAGACTCGATCCGTATTACTATAGACCACACTAACTCCATGTATCAATAACGTCGTTATTGACCAAACAAGCACACTCTCTTAATAAGTTCCTGATAGAAAATACTGAGGCTATCTGTCAATAAGGTCCTAATCAGCAATGATGGCAAAATCTGTCAATAAGGTCCATATATAAAATACTGACGCGATCTGTCAATAAGGTCTATCAACAATATTGACGCCATCTGTCGATAAGATACCCTATCAACAGTAATGACGCCACCTGTAAATATGGTCCGTATAGACCATACTGACGTCATCTGTCGATAACGTCCCTATTGAAAATACTGACACCATCTGTCAAAAAGGTCTTTACAGACAGTGTGTACGTAATCTGTCAATACGGTCCTTATAGTCAATATAGGCACAATCCATCAATTGGGACCCTATATACAATATGAACTCCATCTGTCTATAAGATTTCTTTGGACAATACCAACATCATATGTCAACAATGTACCTATGTACAATAATGACGCCATCTATCAATAAGATCCCTTTCAACAATATTTACGCCATGTCAATAACGAACCTACAGACCATACTGGCGCCATCTGTCAATCTGTCAATAAGGTCCATGTTGACAAAACAAACACCACGTGTCAATAAGGTCTCTTAAGACAATAATGAATCTATCTGCCAAAAAGGTCCCTATTGACATCTCTCAATAAGGTCCCTATTGACAAAAGAAACACCATTTGTTAGGAAATGCTGACCCTATCTGTCAATAAGGTCCCTATTGACATGTGTCAATAAGGTCCCTATTGGTAAAACAAAAAACATCTGCTAATAAGGTCCCTTAAGAAAATAGTCATTCTATGTGTCATTAAGGTCCCTATTGACATCTGTCAATAAGTTCCGTATTGACATCTGTCAATACGGTCTTCCCTATTGACAAAAAACACTATCCGTCAATAAGGTCCCTTAAGAAAATACTGACTCTATCAGCCAATAAGGTCCCAATCAACAATACTGGCATCATCTGTCAGTAAGGTACCTACAGACAATAATGACACAATCTTTCAATAAGGCCCCAATAGAAAAAAACTGATGCTACCTGTAAAAATGGTCCCTATTTGAAATATAAACGAATCTGTCAATAAGACGGCATCTGTCAATAAGGTCCCTATAAACAGTACAGAGGGCCTTTTTCAATAATGCCCCTATAGACAATATTGACGCCATCTGCCAATAAGGTCCCTATAGACAATACTGACGCCATCTGTCAATAAGGTCCCTGCGGACAATAAAGAGAGCATCTGTCAATAATGAGCCTACAGACAATACAGACGCCATCTGTCAATAAGCTCCCTATAGACAATACAGACGGCATCTATCAATAGGGTCCTTATAGACAATACAGGGGCATCTGTCAATAAGGCCCCTATAGACAATACAGACGGCATCTGTCAATAAGGTCATCCCTATAGACAATACAGACGCCATCTGATAATGCCCCGATGGACAATTCAGACGGCATCTTTAAATAAGGTATTTATAGACAATACAGTCGGCATCCGTCAATAAGGTTCCTACAGACAATACAGTCGGCATCCGTCAATAAGGTTCCTGTAGACAATACAGACGACATCTGTCAATAAGGTCCCTACAGACAATACAGTCGGCATCTGTCAATAAGATCACCCTATAGACAATACAGACGCCATCTGATAATGCCCCGATGGACAATTCAGACGGCATCTTTAAATAAGGTCTTTATAGACAATACAGTCGGCATCCGTCAATAAGGTTCCTACAGACAATACAGTCGGCATCCGTCAATAAGGTTCCTATAGACAATACAGACGACATCTGTCAATAAGGTCCCTACAGACAATACAGTCGGCATTTGTCAATAAGGTCCCTTGTTATTTCCAGGCGGTTATTTTCCTGTAACAATGGTATCGCTCTGATTTAATAGTGTGTTATTGGTTATACTATTGCCTCATCAATGAGGTTGACATGAGCGTTGCGGGAAAACATTGGACTTAAGATATGTTAACATATTATTGAGCTACACAATAATGTCCAGTTTTTCCCCGGCTGTGTCCAGTTATTTCCCGGCGGTTATTTTCCTCTAACAATGGTACCGCTCTGATTTAATAGAGTGTTATTGGTTATACTATTGCCTCATCAATGAGGTTGACATGAGCGTTGCGGGAAAACATTGGACTTGAGATATGATAACATATTATTGAGATAAACAATAATGTCCTGTTTTTTCCAGGCTGTGTCCAGTTATTTCCCGGCGGTTATTTTCCTGTTACAATGGTATCGCTCTGATTTAAAAGAGTGTTATTGGTTATACTATTGCCTCATTAGTGAGGTTGGCATGAGAGATGAGCGGGAAAACATTGGAGATGAGATATGATAACATATTATTGAGCTACACAATAATGTCCAGTTTTTTCCCGGCTGTGTCCAGTTATTTTCCGGCGGTTATTTTCCTCTAACAATGGTACCGCTCTGATTTCATAGAGCATTATTGGTTATACTATTGCCTCATTAGTGAGGTTGGCATGCGAGATGAGCGGGAAAACATTGGAGATGAGATATGATAACATATTATTGAGATACACAATAATGTCCAGTTTTTCCCCGGCTGTGTCCAGTTATTTCCCGGCGGTTATTTTCCTCTAAAAATGGTACCGCTCTGTTTTAATAGAGTGTTATTGGTTATACTATTGCCTCATCAATGAGGTTGACATGAGGGATGAGCGGGAAAACATTGGAGATGAGATATGATAACATATTATTGAGATTCATAATAATGTCCAGTTTTTTCCCGGCTGTGTCCAGTTATTTCCCGGCGGTTATTTTCCTCTAACAATGGTACCGCTCTGATTTAATAGAGCGTATTGGTTATACTATTGCCTCATTAATGAGGTTACATGAGGGATGAGCGGAAATACATTGGAGTTGAGATATGATAACATATTATTGAGATACACAATATGGTCCAGTTTTTCCCCGGCTGTGTCCAGTTTTTTCCCGGCGGTTATTTTCCTCTAGCAATGGTACCGCTCTGATTTAAAAGGGTGTTATTGGTTATACGATTGCCTCATTAGTGAGGTTGGCATGAGAGATGAGCGGGAAAACATTGGAGATGAGATATGATAACATATTATTGAGATACACAATAATATCCAGTATTCCCGGCTGTGTCCAGTTATTTCCCGGCGGTTATTTTCCTCTAACAATGGTACCGCTCTGATTTAATAGAGTCTTATTGGTTATACTATTGCCTCATTAGTGAGTTTGGCATGAGAGATAAGCGGGAAAACATTGGAGATGAGATATGATAACATATTATTGAGATACACAATAATGTCCAGTTTTTCCCGGCTGTGTCCAGTTATTTCCCGGCGGTTATTTTCCTCTAACAATGGTACCGCTCTAATTTAATAGAGTGTTATTGGTTATACTATTGCCTCATTAGTGAGTTTGGCATGAGGGATGAGCGAGAAAACTTTGGAGTTGAGATATGATAACATATTATTGAGATACACAATAATGTCCAGTTATTTCCCGGCTGTGTCCAGTTATTTGCCGGCGGTTATTTTCCTCTAACAATGGTACCGCTCTGATTTAATAGAGTGTTATTGGTTATACAATTACCTCATTAGTGAGTTTGGCCTGAGAGATGAGCGGGAAAACATTGGAGATGAAATATGATAACATAGTATTGAGATACACAATAATGTCCAGTTTTTTCCCGGCTGTGTCCAATTATTTGCCGGCGGTTATTTTCCTCTAACAATGGTACCGCTCTGATTTAATAGAGTGTTATTGGTTATACTATTGCCTCATTTGTGAGTTTGGCATGAGAGATGAGCGGGAAAACATTGGAGATGAGATATGATAACATATTATTGAAATACACAATAATGTCCAGTTTTTCCCGACTGTGTCCAGTTATTTCCCGGCGGTTATTTTCCTCTAACATTGGTACCGCTCTGATTTAATAGAATGTTATTGGTTATACTATTGCCTCATTAGTGAGTTTGGCATGTGAGATGAGCGGGAAAACATTGGAGATGAGATATGATAACATATTATTGAGATACACAATAATGTCCAGTTTTTCCTCGGCAGTGTCCTGTTATTTCCCGGCGGTTATTTTCCTCTAACAATGTTACCGCTCTGATTTAATACAGTGTTATTGGTTATACTATTGCCTCATCAAGGAGGTTGACATGAGGGATGAGCGAGAAACATTGGAGATGAGATATGATAGCATATTATTGAGATACACAATAATGTCCATTTTTTTCCCGGCTGTGTCCAATTATTTCCCGGCGGTTATTTTCCTCTAACAATGGTACCGCTCTGGTTTAATAGAGCGTTATTGTTTATACTATTGCCTTATTAATGAGGTTACATGAGGGATCAGCGGGAAAACATTGGAGTTGTGATATGATAAACATATTATTGAGATACACAATAATTTCCATTTTTTTCCCGGCTGTGTCCAGGTATTTCCCGGCGGTTATTTTCCTCTAACAATGGTACCGCTCTGATTTAATAGGGTGTTATTGGTTATAATATTGCCTCATTAGTGAGGTCGGCATGAGAGATGAGCGGGAAAACATTGGAGATGAGATATGATAACATATTATTGAGATACACAATAATGTCCAGTTTTTCCTCGGCAGTGTCCTGTTATTTCCCGGCGGTTATTTTCCTCTAACAATGTTACCGCTCTGATTTAATACAGTGTTATTGGTTATACTATTGCCTCATCAAGGAGGTTGACATGAGGGATGAGCGAGAAACATTGGAGATGAGATATGATAGCATATTATTGAGATACACAATAATGTCCATTTTTTTCCCGGCTGTGTCCAATTATTTCCCGGCGGTTATTTTCCTCTAACAATGGTACCGCTCTGGTTTAATAGAGCGTTATTGTTTATACTATTGCCTTATTAATGAGGTTACATGAGGGATCAGCGGGAAAACATTGGAGTTGTGATATGATAAACATATTATTGAGATACACAATAATTTCCATTTTTTTCCCGGCTGTGTCCAGGTATTTCCCGGCGGTTATTTTCCTCTAACAATGGTACCGCTCTGATTTAATAGGGTGTTATTGGTTATAATATTGCCTCATTAGTGAGGTCGGCATGAGAGATGAGCGGGAAAACATTGGAGATGAGATATGATAACATATTATTGAGATACACAATAATGTCCAGTTTTTGTTTTTTGAAAATTTATTTTTAGCCGTGGCGGCCATCTTGAATTTCCGGCAGACCTGAAATTTTGCTAGGATCCGTCAAGTAGTTTCAGAGGAGTAGTCGCTATAAGTTTTTACTATATAACTCTATGTAAACAAAGATGGCCGCTGGCAGCCATGTTCAACGTCGAATCAAAACGATTTTTGACAAGGACCAACATCATGTCATGCTGATCATTTTAGAAAAAGTCCCATATCAAAATCACTTAGAGTTTTCAAGAAGTAGTCGCTACAAACTTGTATTTTAAAAATCTATTTTTAGCTTTGGTGGCCATCTTGGATTTTACATCAACATGAATTTTTGCTAAGATCAACTAGACTTCATGGGCAACATTTCTGTAAAGTTTCATGAATATCCATCCTGTAGTTTCAGAGGAGTAGTCGCTACTAATAAAAGTTTACGGACAGACGGACAGACAGACGGACGACGGACGCCGCACCACGGCATAAGCTCTGCTGATCTCTGATCAGTCGAGCTAAAAATGTATTTTTAGCTGTGGTGGCCATTTTGACCGCAGACCTGATTTTCCTGTAAAGTGTCATGAAAATCTGTATTGTCAGAGTAATATGTAAACGAAGATGGCCGCTGGAAGCCATGTTTGACATCGAATAATATCGAAATAAATTTTGTGTAAGACCAACTAGATGTCATGCCAGTCACAATCGTCTGGTTGATGATGTTTGTCGTCATGCAACAAAAAAATAGAATGTACAGAATTGTAGATATGCCTCTTCTGTACAATAACCATATGGTTTCTGATATTGAATGTTTCGCTTTTTTTACTTAGAATCAAACAATAAGGTTCTATATTTTTCTGTTATGTATCCATTGCATCATAAAAAACAACGTCTTTTACATTTTTAGGATCAAGTTAAAAACCGTACTAAAACAGGTGCGCGTTCTCGATGTTAGGAGCTAGCAACAGTCTTGATCATCTGCGACGCTTGTTTCAAATACAAACATTACAAGCGTCGCAAAAATCTAGACAATTTGACAACCGTTTAATTTGAGGCTAAGTTTGAGTCTCCTTTCTTAAAAAGCGACATTTAATGGCAAAAATTTCTAGTGAGTGAATTATTAAACAATAATGACAAAGGTATAGAAATAGAGTGTTTTTTCGAGGCTAAACTTACAGAAAAAGTCAGAACCAAGGCCAAGGGAGAAATGTTGAAATCGACACTCACTTTAGGGCGATTTTGGCGATAATTTGAGAGATTCTATGAAAAAACGACAATCGGCTGAGGGCTTTTTTGAAAAAGGTTTGCTCAAAGCGAACGTAATTCTGAAATGACACGTTGTCAGAATCATCATTACATGTGCGAGTATTAACTTTCATGTCCAATCCAACAAGAAGCGAAAAATGTGGAGTGGTCCGGTGCACAGAATTACCGGAATCCACCTATTTACCGGAATCTACCGGAATCTACCTGAATTACCGGAATCCACCATAGAATTACCGGAATCGACTTTTTAATTACCGGAATCCACTATTTATGATCTAAATTGGCGTAAATGTTTAGTTAAGTAATATTTTAATATGTGTTTTTGTGTCATTAATTATCGAAAGATACCGGAATAGGGGTGTAAGAAACATATATAGAGCAGAACTTTCTAGGGCCAAGGATGAGTACTACCAGACCAAGATTGGAGAGGCAGAAGGGAATATTAAGAAGTTATATGCTGTAACATCAGATTTACTGGGAAGGTCGAAGGACAATCCGCTCCCATTACACACAAGTGCAGTATCTTTGGCAAATGACTTCCTGCGATATTTTGCCGATAAAATAATCAAGTTGAGAAATGATCTTGACAATTTACCAATTGAAACACCCAGCAATGGTAATTCATCCTGCTCGAATCCACCTGTGATTATGAATACATTTACTGCGTTCACACTCTCCGAACATGATATTTTGAAACTTGTATATGCATCAAAATCTACAACATGTGAACTTGATGTGAAACTATACAATTAAAGGAGCAGTTTTCACAACTTGCTCCCGTTGTGACGGAAATTGTAAATCGATCACTGCTATCTGGTGTGTTCCCTGGGGAGTGGAAAAGTGCCGTGATTAAACCGTTGTTGAAGAAGAAAGGTCTCCCGCTGGAACTGCAGAACTACCGTCCGGTGTCAAATTTAATATTCCTCTCCAAAATTCTTGAAAAAGTTGCATTAAACCAAATCAATAAGCATATTGAAGCTAATAATCTCCTCCCAGCTTACCAAAGTGCCTATAGAAAATACCACGGGGTTGAAACGGCAATGGTCAAAATGTATAATGATCTTTTGGAAACCATAGATAAAATTCAAGTTACAATCGTTGTCATGGTCGACTAGAGTGCAGCGTTCGATACCATTGATATCCCGATACTGATTCAAATCCTTCAAGATGAATTTGGTATTCAAAGCACTCCCTTGAAATGGATCGAATCTTATCTCACGAACAGAACAATGAAAGTCTTAGTCGAACAGTCAGCATCTGACACTGAGGTGTTCCGCAGGGCTCTTGTGCCGGACCGGTGATCTTTACCCTATACATATCGGCTCTCAACCGAGTGGTGCAGAAATATCCAACCGATCTCTATGGATACGCGGATGACCACAAGATTGCGTTCAGAATTCAAGCGGGTAATTCTCAAAATGAGACTACTGTTTTCCAACAACTTGACAGTTGCCTCAATGACATCATAAAATGGATGACAACCTTCAAACTGAAAATGAATCAGTCTAAAACTGAAATAATTATATATGGAACCAGACAACAGTTAGCGAAATTGAACATCACACGTGTAAACGTTGGTGGGTGCGATGTAAAATGTGTCGATCATGTCAGAGACCTGGGTGTAATCATGACCAATACACTCAACTTTGACCATCACATCCAGAAAAAGTGTCAGATCGCTCATGTGCAGTTACGAAATCTTAGAGCTATACGTAAACATCTCACACAAAAGTCAACTGAATCAATAGTGCATGGATTGGTTCATTCCCACATTGACTTCTGCAACGGTCTATTTACTGAAATTCCAGCCTACCAAATCAACAAACTACAGTGAGTCCAAAATCATGCCGCTGGAGTAGTTATGAATGCTTCCTATGAACAACCAAGTGCTGAACTTCTGAAACAATTACACTGGCTTCCAGTTGAAGCTAGAGTCATGTTCAAAGTCCTAGTAATAGTCTTCCGTGTCATCAATGGTACATCTCCAGTATATCTGAGGGAAATGTTTGTCTGAGGGAATCTGAGGGACTCGAGGACGGTACAGACTGCGATCACAAAGTGACACTAACTTCAACATCCCCAGACGGCGAACAAAACTAGCAGACAGATCTCTGGCCGTCGTTGGTCCCAAATGGTGGAACGATCTACCTAGTTATCTGAAAGCCATTCAGTCTGAAGCCAGCTTTAGATCAAAACTGAAAACACATTTGTATAGTCAGTTTCATGAACAATGACTGTGCTCTTGTTAAATACAAAATATCTGCAATGATTTAAAACAGCATTGATATATATATATATATAGGTCTAAATCTTAAGTTCTAGAATCCTGTTTATATTTTGAATGTATATGTTTTATGTGTGTATATAATTATGTAGATGTACATGTGTAAAATGTTTATTCTTTTTAACTAAATGTGTGTTATGTAATTGTGAAGCGCAATAGAATATTTTATAATTTTTGCGCTATATAAATGCCATGTATTTGTATTTGTATTAGAATATGACCTGAGAATGACCGAAATAGACTATGTTATAAAAAATGTATTAGCGAAAAATACCGGAATACACCAGATAATTTGCCTGACAGAAGTAAATATTCTTACCATTACACTGGGAATTGATGTTATTAGTAATAAACTAAATGCATCAACTATTGTTTTATTATTAATGTAAATACTGATTTATTACTCATCAGCGTCTTAAACCGCGCCTGCTACTTTTCCCTCTCTTTTATCATGTTAATATTCATTGCTCTTGTAACGTCTCTTTTTCATTAATTTGTTCAGGTAAAAATCGTTCACGACACCTGTCCATTATACAGTCTCCCAGCAACTTTATTTCAACAGGCACCCAACGGAACCATTTATCTGTCGTGGTAAGAGACAATCTGCACACTTTTCAAAGTGCTACCCAATAATAACGTTTGCGAGACAAAATTGCATGACATTCAAAACAGTGACATTCCATAGCGGCCTTGACATAGTAAATAAAACTACTAGTGTTGCTATGCTGGTAATTTTGATATTGTAGATAAACGTATTCGGTATTTGTTTTTCAAACGTCCGAAGTATAGATTATTCCAAGTTATTATTTTAACTAACTATGCTAACCCCGCTTTACTTCTAAACCTAGGGTTTAAAATAAATCAGGAATTCAAGAATTGCATAATAATTCCAGCTGATAAAGCAGATAATTCAATACGTCAATGTTTTATCTCTGGAACTCGGAAGCGCTAACTCAAGTTCAATGAGGATAATGTTGTTTCCACAAATATCACTTAGCTGGTGCAGACGAGAAACGTGTAAAGATTACGTTAAACACTATTTTGCTAAAGCTTATGAAAACTGTGGGATTCATTATTTTTTGGTCAATTAAAAACACAGGAGACGGCCTTGATACAATTTGCAATAACCTTTAAGTTTTATTTATAATTACTTCTCAACACCTTATTGTTCTTATTCAAAAAACTTTCGATAGCGAAAAATTTACATTTTTCTTTTCTACTATCGTTACTATCTATCCTAACTGAACAAAGCTGACATTTTTAATATTGTCGCTTCTTTTCTTGATTTACATCTCGCTAATAATTCGTAAAATCTATGACAAGAGAGATGAGTTTGATATTGTTAATTATTTCTAATATATATATAATATAGAAGGGGATGTTTCCCGAGCTACTTTTTTTGCGGTCTATGTTTCTCAACTTATTCGTGCTTCGACCGATTGAAACATTATTTGCAACTTGATTTGTACGACCATTAGCCCTTGGATTGATCATTATAGACACATGGCATGATACTCAGTCACATTATACAGACACCAGGCCGATCAGTCCTAGGACTACCTAATAGAGCTTTTCATTGGTATGACCCGCCCGAGTATCGAACTCACGACGGCATGCGAGGCGGATACCATTACACCACCGCTGTGGTTCTTAGCATTTGTAATTGTGTGAATGCAGAATATTACATTCCTGCGAGGGTGAATATTACCTGAGAAAAATAATGTCAACCAAGGTGGAGCCGAAGACAATTTCTTTCCATGGTTGAATACATGCATACCCCTCACCACAGGAATGTAATATTTTTTTTATTATACTGAAAAACACATTTGGAAAAAAAAATTGGTTCGTCTATGCAAATTGAGCATATGTTCAACATTGTGCTGAAGACTTTTTGATTCACTTCAGGGAAAAGAATTACCTGTATGCTTTCCAATCCCGTAGAAAAGAAATTTGCCTTTGTTTATTGTGTTTTAATTGGTTTAGTGGCATCAAACTTTGTACAGGTGATGGTGAGGACTATTCTTGATTGTGAAAAGCTACTTAAGACCTGAGGTCAAATTACTATTATTGAACAATTACTCAGACATTAAGTCATATTAGTATTTGTTTTGACCTGAAACAAGAGTTGTGACCCCATGGTGCTTTGCATCAAGTTAAGCAACTTTAACTGAACCATTAACTCTATGGGGTCAGGTGACGGATATTTGGATAAAACGGGAAAACGGGAATCCTGTGAAATCCTTTTGAAAGCAATGTCTGCTACCGGAATAAAGACATTGTACTCTTATAACTGTTTTGTGGAGCGCTCAGCGGTCGAGAACAAATGATCGGAAAGTCATGGGTTCGATCCATTTGTGTTGTATCCCTGAGAAAGACACTTTATCTGCATTTGCTTAGTACTGGTTATACACAGGAAGACATCAAGAGTGGTTCAAATAAGTTCAGTTCAGAATAAGAACAGGTACTTTGTGACCACATCTGCGATATGACATAAAAACTTTGTGCATAATTGAGTCATACAAAAATTGTTCTGTTCCACTGAATGTGCAAAAAACAACAACTGCTCCGTAGACTTTGCCATACAAGCTGCATGAATTATGTATGTGTTAGGTGAGGACAAGTCAATTCTTGTGGATGGCGGGAGCTGTAACAGTACTGGTTTTACCCAGTAAAAGTGGGTGGTCTGCCTGGGAGTATTTGTTGCTACGTCGTCCAACTTTTGAGCGATGTGCGATGTTTTTCAGTTATTTCCCTTTACACTAAAACACAACTTCCCTTTGTCTATTACTCAAATAAAGGTGTTATATTATGAACAAAAAGAGGCCAAGCCGCAATTAGCCCAGTGGTAGGGACTACGGTCTGTACTGAAAATAAACTGTCATAGTTTCGATGTCGTAGGTTTAAATAGAAAAATAGAAAGACGACAAATCAGAATTATATCTTTTTATATATTAGTTTACATATATATACTAGACCTCTTTGTAACATATATATATATAGATATATATACTAGACCTCTTTGTATAGAAGAGCTCTCATTAAAAGGTCTGCAGCATTTTTAAGTATATTAATTTGGGTATGCTGAGTTCGATTATGGTGTTGAATCTTGACAAGAAAGGCATTTTTTCACTGTATTTATCTTAACAGGAAATTTGTAGAATGTTTTTTTTTAAAATAAACGTTTTACACCAGTTCCTCTACGTATTATGATTGCATATGGATTGACTGAATGTTTACAGGAAGGCACTATTTTGGACATTTTATTGTTTTTTGATAAATTTATTGGGAATTTTTCGAATACGTTTTTAAAGAAACATTTTACATCAGTTACTAATTGTCTCTACTTATTTTGGCTTTGTATGATTCCCGTTGTGAAAGTCCATTTATTTGGAGTCAAAATATGTTGAGAAAATTGATAATTGATATATCTTTTTTTAAATATTATATTAAAAAAACACCAGTAAAAAATATATATATCCATAATATTTTTACCTAAAGTGTTTTATTTGATATTTATTTTTGGAGTGCTTACTAAAATAATATGGTGCATATTGTTTATCTTTATTCGCCTTGTAAGTGCCAATTCTTAATGGATGGCGGGAGCTATTCAGTACTGCATCCACCACGATTTGAATAGAAGAAAATAACATCGGCTGTCATATCACTTAAAAAATAATTTTTTCAGACCAAAACGGGATCTGCCTGGAACGAATAAAGCAACTTTCTACAGGGCTATTGCGGCTGAGCCTCTTTTTGTTCATAATATAACACCTTTATTTGAGTAATAGACAAAGGGAAGTTGTGTTTTAGTGTAAAGGGAAATAACTTAAAAACGTCATACTTACGAAAAGACTATTTAAATATTGAAGCAACTCAAGAAAGTTTTTGCTAAACAAATATGGACATTCCAAGGAAACTGGCCGTCCGTTCTTGTAGACCATTGGCTACTCAACTAGACCATTGGCTACTCAACTTTTCGGTATAAACTCTGCTGGCAAATTTTAAACGCTATTACCTTTTAGATATATCGTAGTAAAAAAGAAATAGCCAGTATAGTTTTTCTGAAGCAGTAGCTTAACACATTATTTTTGGGCAAAAACATTCAAATTTGAACAGAAATCGCTAAAAACTGGAATAATTTTTAAAATATATTTATAATTGCAGTAGGGAGCTGAAGCTGCTGAAGTTGTCTGTTACATTCATATCAATAAAAATAATGTTTGAAATGAACACAATACATACACCTTGCCATTTTCATCTAAATATATCCTGATATATAGGTAAAATTCTAAAGGATCAGAGATTTTGAAAAACTGGGATATTTTTGGTTAAATTTTGCAAATTTGAACCAATATTACTTAAAACGGGATTGCTTTTAAAAAAATAATTCTCTATTAGTCCTTAAAGTTTTCTGTGACATACATGATCATGAAAACAAATATTTGGAATGAATAAAATATATAAATTTTGAAATTTAGAATTAGGAAATTTTAAATTATGTTTTTCAAATAAATATTTTCACATTGGAAACGACCTTTTTTTTGATAATTTTACTGGGAATGTTTTGGAACATTCTTAAAACTGTATAGTTCGCATTATTTATAGTTTTTATACCAGAAAGTTGCTTTGATCGTTCCAGGCAGATCCCGTTTTGGTCTGAGAAATTAATTTTTTAAGTGATATGACAGCCGATGTTACTTTCTTTTATTTAAATCGTGGTGGACGCAGTACTGTATAGCTCCCGCCATCCATTAAGAATTGGCACGTACAAGGCGAATAAAGATAAACAATATGAACCACATTATTTAAGTAAGCACTCAAAAAATAAATATCAAATAAAACATTAAAAAATCCACTTTAGGTAAAAAAAAATATGGATATATATATTTTTTACTGGTGTTTTCTAATATAATATTTAAAAACAGATATATCAATTATCAATTTTCTCAACATATTTTGACTCCAAATAAATTGAATTTCAACGGGAATCATACAAAGCCAACATAAGTAGAGACAATTTGTAACTGAAGTAAAATGTTTCTTTAAAAACGTATTCGAAAAATTCTCAATAAATTTATCAAAAAACAATAAAATGTCCAAAATAGTGCCTTCCTGTAAAAATTCAGTCAATCCATATGAAATCATAATACGTAGAGGAACTGGTGTAAAACGTTCATTTAAAAAACAAACATTCTAAAAATTTCCAGTAAAGATAAACACAGTGAAAAAATGCCTTTCTTGTCAAAATTCAACACCATAATCGAACTCAGCATACCCAAATTAATATACTTAAAAATGCTGCAGACCTTTTAATGAGAGCTCTTCTAGTATATATATGTTAGAAAGCGGTCTAGTATATATATGTAAACTAATATATAAAAAGATATAATTCTGATTTGTCGTCTTTCTGTTTTTCTCGGAGCCAGATTCGAAGCTACGACATCGGAACTATGACAGTTTATTTTCAGTACAGACCGTAGTCCCTACCACTGGGCTATTGCGACTGAGCCGAAGATGTGCTTTAGTGTAAAGGGAAATAACTGAAAAACGTCATACTTACGAAAAGACTATTTAAATATCGCACATCTCTGAAAAGTTGGACGCCGTAGCAATAAATACTCCCATGTTATAGTGGAAGCAACTCAAGAAAGTTTTTGCTACACAAATATGGACATTCCCAGGAAACTGGCCGTCCGTTCTTCTAGACATTGGCTACTCAACTTTTCGGTATAAACTCTGCTGGCAAATTTTAAACGCTATTACCTTTTAGATATATCGTAGTAAAAAAGAAATAGCCAGTATAGTTTTTCTGAAGCAGTAGCTTAACACATTATTTTTGGGCAAAAACATTCAAATTTGAACAGAAATCGCTAAAAACTGGAATAATTTTTAAAATATATTTATAATTGTAGTAGGGAGCTGAAGCTGCTGAAAGTTGTCTGTTACATTCATATCAATAAAAAATAATGTTTGAAATGAACACAATACATACACCTTGCCATTTTCATCTAAATATATCCTGATATATAGGTAAAATTTCTAAAGGATCAGAGATTTTGAAAAACTGGGATATTTTTGGTTAAATTTTGCAAATTTGAACCAATATTACTTAAAACGGGATTGCTTTAAAAAAAATAATTCTCTATTAGTCCTTTCCAGTAAAGATAAACACAGTGAAAAAATGCCTTTCTTGTCAAAATTCAACACCATAATCGAACTCAGCATACCCAAATTAATATACTTAAAAATGCTGCAGACCTTTTAATGAGAGCTCTTCTAGTATATATATGTTAGAAAGCGGTCTAATTTTCTGTGACATACATGATCATGAAAACAAATATTTGGAATGAATAAAATATATAAATCTTGAAATTTAGAATTAGGAAATTTTAAATTATGTTTTTCAAATAAATATTTTCACATTGGAAACGACCTTTTTTTTGATAATTTTACTGGGAATGTTTTGGAACATTCTTAAAACTGTATAATTCGCATTATTTATAGTTTTTATACCAGAAAGTTGCTTTGATCGTTCCAGGCAGATCCCGTTTTGGTCTGAGAAATTATTTTTTTAAGTGATATGACAGCCGATGTTACTTTCTTTTATTTAAATCGTGGTGGACGCAGTACTTTATCGCTCCCGCCATCCATTAAGAATTGGCACGTACAAGGCGAATAAAGATAAACAATATGCACCACATTATTTAAGTAAGCACTCCAAAAATAAATATCAAATAAAACATTAAAAATTCCACTTTAGGTAAAAAAAATATGGATATATATATTTTTTACTGGTGTTTTCTAATATAATATTTAAAAACAGATATATCAATTATCAATTTTCTCAACATATTTTGACTCCAAATAAATTGACTTTCAACGGGAATCATACAAAGCCAACATAAGTAGAGACAATTTGTAACTGAAGTAAAATGTTTCTTTAAAAACGTATTCGAAAAAATGTCAATAAATTTATCAAAAAACAATAAAATGTCCAAAATAGTGCCTTCCTGTAAAAATTCAGTCAATCCATATGAAATCATAATACGTAGAGGAACTGGTGTAAAACGTTCATTTAAAAAACAAACATTCTAAAAATTTCCAGTAAAGATTAACAGAGTGAAAAAATGCCTTTCTTCTCAAAATTCAACACCATAATCGAACTCAGCATACCCAAATTAATATACTTAAAAATGCTGCAGACCTTTTAATGAGAGCTCTTCTAGTATATATATGTTAGAAAGAGGTCTAGTATATATATGTAAACTAATGTATAAAAAGATATAATTCTGATTTGTCGTCTTTCTGTTTTTCTCGGAGCCAGATTCGAAGCTACGACATCGGAACTATGACAGTTTATTTTCAGTACAGACCGTAGTCACTGGGCTATTGCGACTGAGCCTCTTTTTGTTCATAATATAACACCTTTATTTGAGTAATAAACAAAGGGAAGTTGTGCTTTAGTGTAAAGGGAAATAACTGAAAAACGTCATACTTACGAAAAGACTATTTAAATATCGCACATCTCTGAAAAGTTGGACGCCGTAGCAATAAATACTCCCATGTTATAGTTGAAGCAACTCAAGAAAGTTTTTGCTTCTCAAATATGGACATTCCCAGGAAACTGGCCGTCCGTTCTTCTAGACATTGGCTACTCAACTTTTCGGTATAAACTCTGCTGGCAAATTTTAAACGCTATTACCTTTTAGATATATCGTAGTAAAAAAGAAATAGCCAGTATAGTTTTTCTGAAGCAGTAGCTTAACACATTATTTTTGGGCAAAAACATTCAAATTTGAACAGAAATCGCTAAAAACTGGAATAATTTTTAAAATATATTTATAATTGCAGTAGGGAGCTGAAGCTGCTGAAAGTTGTCTGTTACATTCATATCAATAAAAAATAATGTTTGAAATGAACACAATACATACACCTTGCCATTTTCATCTAAATATATCCTGATATATAGGTAAAATTCTAAAGGATCAGAGATTTTGAAAAACTGGGATATTTTTGGTTAAATTTTGCAAATTTGAACCAATATTACTTAAAACGGGATTGCTTTAAAAAAAATAATTCTCTATTAGTCCTTAAAGTTTTCTGTGACATACATGATCATGAAAACAAATATTTGGAATGAATAAAATATATAAATCTTGAAATTTAGAATTAGGAAATTTTAAATTATGTTTTTCAAATAAATATTTTCACATTGGAAACGACCTTTTTTTTGATAATTTTACTGGGAATGTTTTGGAACATTCTTAAAACTGTATAGTTCGCATTATTTATAGTTTTTATACCAGAAAGTTGCTTTGATCGTTCCAGGCAGATCCCGTTTTGGTCTGAGAAATTATTTTTTTAAGTGATATGACAGCCGATGTTACTTTCTTTTATTTAAATCGTGGTGGACGCAGTACTGTATAGCTCCCGCCATCCATTAAGAATTGGCACGTACAAGGCGAATAAAGATAAACAATATGAACCACATTATTTAAGTAAGCACTCAAAAAATAAATATCAAATAAAACATTAAAAAATCCACTTTAGGTAAAAAAAAATATGGATATATATATTTTTTACTGGTGTTTTCTAATATAATATTTAAAAACAGATATATCAATTATCAATTTTCTCAACATATTTTGACTCCAAATAAATTGAATTTCAACGGGAATCATACAAAGCCAACATAAGTAGAGACAATTTGTAACTGAAGTAAAATGTTTCTTTAAAAACGTATTCGAAAAATTCTCAATAAATTTATCAAAAAACAATAAAATGTCCAAAATAGTGCCTTCCTGTAAAAATTCAGTCAATCCATATGAAATCATAATACGTAGAGGAACTGGTGTAAAACGTTCATTTAAAAAACAAACATTCTAAAAATTTCCAGTAAAGATAAACACAGTGAAAAAATGCCTTTCTTGTCAAAATTCAACACCATAATCGAACTCAGCATACCCAAATTAATATACTTAAAAATGCTGCAGACCTTTTAATGAGAGCTCTTCTAGTATATATATGTTAGAAAGAGGTCTAGTATATATATGTAAACTAATATATAAAAAGATATATTTCTGATTTGTCGTCTTTCTGTTTTTCTCGGAGCCAGATTCGAAGCTACGACATCGGAACTATGACAGTTTGTTTTCAGTACAGACCGTAGTCCCTACCACTGGGCTATTGCGACTGAGCCTCTTTTTGTTCATAATATAACACCTTTATTTGAGTAATAGACAAAGGGAAGTTGTGTTTTAGTGTAAAGGGAAATAACTGAAAAACGTCATACTTACGAAAAGACTATTTAAATATCGCACATCTCTGAAAAGTTGGACGCCGTAGCAATAAATACTCCCATGTTATAGTGGAAGCAACTCAAGAAAGTTTTTGCTACACAAATATGGACATTCACAGGAAACTGGCCGTCCGTTCTTCTAGACATTACCTACTCAACTTTTCGGTATAAACTCTGCTGGCAAATTTTAAACGCTATTACCTTTTAGATATATCGTAGTAAAAAAGAAATAGCCAGTATAGTTTTTCTCAAGCAGTAGCTTAACACATTATTTTTGGGCAAAAACATTCAAATTTGAACAGAAATCGCTAAAAACTGGAATAATTTTTAAAATATATTTATAATTGCAGTAGGGAGCTGAAGCTGCTGAAAGTTGTCTGTTACATTCATATCAATAAAAAATAATGTTTGAAATGAACACAATACATACACCTTGCCATTTTCATCGAAATATATCCTGATATATAGGTAAAACTCTAAAGGATCAGAGATTTTGAAAAACTGGGATATTTTTGGTTAAATTTTGCAAATTTGAAGCAATATTACTTAAAACGGGATTGCTTTTAAAAAAATAATTCTCTATTAGTCCTTAAAGTTTTCTGTGACATACATGATAATGAAAACAAATATTTGGAATGAATAAAACATATAAATCTTGAAATTTAGAATTAGGAAATTTTAAATTATGTTTTTCAAATAAATATTTTCACATTGGAAACGACCTTTTTTTTGATAATTTTACTGGGAATGTTTTGGAACATTCTTAAAACTGTATAGTTCGCATTATTTATAGTTTTTATACCAGAAAGTTGCTTTGATCGTTCCAGGCAGATCCCGTTTTGGTCTGAGAAATTAATTTTTTAAGTGATATGACTGCCGATGTTACTTTCTTTTATTTAAATCTTGGTGGACGCAGTACTGTATAGCTCCCGCCATCCATTAAGAATTGGCACGTACAAGGCGAATAAAGATAAACAATATGCACCACATTATTTAAGTAAGCACTCCAAAAATAAATATCAAATAAAACATTAAAAAATCCACTTTAGGTAAAAAAAATATGGATATATATATTTTTTACTGGTGTTTTCTAATATAATATTTAAAAACAGATATATCAATTATCAATTTTCTCAACATATTTTGACTCCAAATAAATTGACTTTCAACGGGAATCATACAAAGCCAACATATGTAGAGACAATTTGTAACTGAAGTAAAATGTTTCTTTAAAAACGTATTCGAAAAAATCTCAATAAATTTATCAAAAAACAATAAAATGTCCAAAATAGTGCCTTCCTGTAAAAATTCAGTCAATCCATATGAAATCATAATACGTTGAGGAACTGGTGTAAAACGTTCATTTAAAAAACAAACATTCTAAAAATTTCCAGTAAAGATAAACACAGTGAAAAAATGCCTTTCTTGTCAAAATTCAACACCATAATCGAACTCAGCATACCCAAATTAATATACTTAAAAATGCTGCAGACCTTTTAATGAGAGCTCTTCTAGTATATATATGTTAGAAAGAGGTCTAGTATATATATGTAAACTAATATATAAAAAGATATATTTCTGATTTGTCGTCTTTCTGTTTTTCTCGGAGCCAGATTCGAAGCTACGACATCGGAACTATGACAGTTTGTTTTCAGTACAGACCGTAGTCCCTACCACTGGGCTATTGCGACTGAGCCTCTTTTTGTTCATAATATAACACCTTTATTTGAGTAATAGACAAAGGGAAGTTGTGTTTTAGTGTAAAGGGAAATAACTGAAAAACGTCATACTTACGAAAAGACTATTTAAATATCGCACATCTCTGAAAAGTTGGACGCCGTAGCAATAAATACTCCCATGTTATAGTGGAAGCAACTCAAGAAAGTTTTTGCTACATAAATATGGACATTCCCAGGAAACTGGCCGTCCGTTCTTCTAGACATTGGCTACTCAACTTTTCGGTATAAACTCTGCTGGCAAATTTTAAACGCTATTACCTTTTAGATATATCGTAGTAAAAAAGAAATAGCCAGTATAGTTTTTCTCAAGCAGTAGCTTAACACATTATTTTTGGGCAAAAACATTCAAATTTGAACAGAAATCGCTAAAAACTGGAATAATTTTTAAAATATATTTATAATTGCAGTAGGGAGCTGAAGCTGCTGAAAGTTGTCTGTTACATTCATATCAATAAAAAATAATGTTTGAAATGAACACAATACATACACCTTGCCATTTTCATCGAAATATATCCTGATATATAGGTAAAACTCTAAAGGATCAGAGATTTTGAAAAACTGGGATATTTTTGGTTAAATTTTGCAAATTTGAAGCAATATTACTTAAAACGGGATTGCTTTTAAAAAAATAATTCTCTATTAGTCCTTAAAGTTTTCTGTGACATACATGATCATGAAAACAAATATTTGGAATGAATAAAATATATAAATCTTGAAATTTAGAATTAGGAAATTTTAAATTATGTTTTTCAAATAAATATTTTCACATTGGAAACGACCTTTTTTTTGATAATTTTACTGGGAATGTTTTGGAACATTCTTAAAACTGTATAGTTCGCATTATTTATAGTTTTTATACCAGAAAGTTGCTTTGATCGTTCCAGGCAGATCCCGTTTTGGTCTGAGAAATTAATTTTTTAAGTGATATGACTGCCGATGTTACTTTCTTTTATTTAAATCTTGGTGGACGCAGTACTGTATAGCTCCCGCCATCCATTAAGAATTGGCACGTACAAGGCGAATAAAGATAAACAATATGCACCACATTATTTAAGTAAGCACTCCAAAAATAAATATCAAATAAAACATTAAAAAATCCACTTTAGGTAAAAAAAATATGGATATATATATTTTTTACTGGTGTTTTCTAATATAATATTTAAAAACAGATATATCAATTATCAATTTTCTCAACATATTTTGACTCCAAATAAATTGACTTTCAACGGGAATCATACAAAGCCAACATATGTAGAGACAATTTGTAACTGAAGTAAAATGTTTCTTTAAAAACGTATTCGAAAAAATCTCAATAAATTTATCAAAAAACAATAAAATGTCCAAAATAGTGCCTTCCTGTAAAAATTCAGTCAATCCATATGAAATCATAATACGTTGAGGAACTGGTGTAAAACGTTCATTTAAAAAACAAACATTCTAAAAATTTCCAGTAAAGATAAACACAGTGAAAAAATGCCTTTCTTGTCAAAATTCAACACCATAATCGAACTCAGCATACCCAAATTAATATACTTAAAAATGCTGCAGACCTTTTAATGAGAGCTCTTCTAGTATATATATGTTAGAAAGAGGTCTAGTATATATATGTAAACTAATATATAAAAAGATATATTTCTGATTTGTCGTCTTTCTGTTTTTCTCGGAGCCAGATTCGAAGCTACGACATCGGAACTATGACAGTTTGTTTTCAGTACAGACCGTAGTCCCTACCACTGGGCTATTGCGACTGAGCCTCTTTTTGTTCATAATATAACACCTTTATTTGAGTAATAGACAAAGGGAAGTTGTGTTTTAGTGTAAAGGGAAATAACTGAAAAACGTCATACTTACGAAAAGACTATTTAAATATCGCACATCTCTGAAAAGTTGGACGCCGTAGCAATAAATACTCCCATGTTATAGTGGAAGCAACTCAAGAAAGTTTTTGCTACATAAATATGGACATTCCCAGGAAACTGGCCGTCCGTTCTTCTAGACATTGGCTACTCAACTTTTCGGTATAAACTCTGCTGGCAAATTTTAAACGCTATTACCTTTTAGATATATCGTAGTAAAAAAGAAATAGCCAGTATAGTTTTTCTCAAGCAGTAGCTTAACACATTATTTTTGGGCAAAAACATTCAAATTTGAACAGAAATCGCTAAAAACTGGAATAATTTTTAAAATATATTTATAATTGCAGTAGGGAGCTGAAGCTGCTGAAAGTTGTCTGTTACATTCATATCAATAAAAAATAATGTTTGAAATGAACACAATACATACACCTTGCCATTTTCATCGAAATATATCCTGATATATAGGTAAAACTCTAAAGGATCAGAGATTTTGAAAAACTGGGATATTTTTGGTTAAATTTTGCAAATTTGAAGCAATATTACTTAAAACGGGATTGCTTTTAAAAAAATAATTCTCTATTAGTCCTTAAAGTTTTCTGTGACATACATGATCATGAAAACAAATATTTGGAATGAATAAAATATATAAATCTTGAAATTTAGAATTAGGAAATTTTAAATTATGTTTTTCAAATAAATATTTTCACATTGGAAACGACCTTTTTTTTGATAATTTTACTGGGAATGTTTTGGAACATTCTTAAAACTGTATAGTTCGCATTATTTATAGTTTTTATACCAGAAAGTTGCTTTGATCGTTCCAGGCAGATCCCGTTTTGGTCTGAGAAATTAATTTTTTAAGTGATATGACTGCCGATGTTACTTTCTTTTATTTAAATCTTGGTGGACGCAGTACTGTATAGCTCCCGCCATCCATTAAGAATTGGCACGTACAAGGCGAATAAAGATAAACAATATGCACCACATTATTTAAGTAAGCACTCCAAAAATAAATATCAAATAAAACATTAAAAAATCCACTTTAGGTAAAAAAAATATGGATATATATATTTTTTACTGGTGTTTTCTAATATAATATTTAAAAACAGATATATCAATTATCAATTTTCTCAACATATTTTGACTCCAAATAAATTGACTTTCAACGGGAATCATACAAAGCCAACATATGTAGAGACAATTTGTAACTGAAGTAAAATGTTTCTTTAAAAACGTATTCGAAAAAATCTCAATAAATTTATCAAAAAACAATAAAATGTCCAAAATAGTGCCTTCCTGTAAAAATTCAGTCAATCCATATGAAATCATAATACGTTGAGGAACTGGTGTAAAACGTTCATTTAAAAAACAAACATTCTAAAAATTTCCAGTAAAGATAAACACAGTGAAAAAATGCCTTTCTTGTCAAAATTCAACACCATAATCGAACTCAGCATACCCAAATTAAATATACTTAAAAATGCTGCAGACCTTTTAATGAGAGCTCTTCTAGTATATATATGTTAGAAAGAGGTCTAGTATATATATGTAAACTAATATATAAAAAGATATATTTCTGATTTGTCGTCTTTCTGTTTTTCTCGGAGCCAGATTCGAAGCTACGACATCGGAACTATGACAGTTTGTTTTCAGTACAGACCGTAGTCCCTACCACTGGGCTATTGCGACTGAGCCTCTTTTTGTTCATAATATAACACCTTTATTTGAGTAATAGACAAAGGGAAGTTGTGTTTTAGTGTAAAGGGAAATAACTGAAAAACGTAATACTTTACGAAAAGACTATTTAAATATCGCACATCTCTGAAAAGTTGGACGCCGTAGCAATAAATACTCCCATGTTATAGTGGAAGCAACTCAGAAAGTTTTTGCTACACAAATATGGACATTCCAGGAAACTGGCCGTCCGTTCTTCTAGACATTACCTACTCAACTTTTCGGTATAAACTCTGCTGGCAAATTTTAAACGCTATTACCTTTTAGATATATCGTAGTAAAAAAGAAATAGCCAGTATAGTTTTTTTCTCAGCAGTAGCTTAACACATTATTTTTGGGCAAAAACATTCAAATTTGAACAGAAATCGCTAAAAACTGGAATAATTTTTAAAATATATTTATAATTGCAGTAGGGAGCTGAAGCTGCTCAAAGTTGTCTGTTACATTCATATCAATAAAAAATAATGTTTGAAATGAACACAATACATACACCTTGCCATTTTCATCGAAATATATCCTGATATATAGGTAAAACTCTAAAGGATCAGAGATTTTGAAAAACTGGGATATTTTTGGTTAAATTTTGCAAATTTGAAGCAATATTACTTAAAACGGGATTGCTTTTAAAAAAATAATTCTCTATTAGTCCTTAAAGTTTTCTGTGACATACATGATCATGAAAACAATATTTGGAATGAATAAAACATATAAATCTTGAAATTTAGAATTAGGAAATTTTAATTATTTTTTTCAAATAAATATTTTCACATTGAAACGACCTTTTTTTTGAGTAATTTTACTGGGAATGTTTTGGAACATTCTTAAAACTGTATAGTTCGCATTATTTATAGTTTTTATACCAGAAAGTTGCTTTGATCGTTCCAGGCAGATCCCGTTTTGGTCTGAGAAATTAATTTTTTAAGTGATATGACTGCCGATGTTACTTTCTTTTATTTAAATCTTGGTGGACGCAGTACTGTATAGCTCCCGCAATCCATTAAGAATTGGCACGTACAAGGCGAATAAAAGATAAACAATATGCACCACATTATTTAAGTAAGCACTCCAAAAATAAATATCAAATAAAACATTAAAAAATCCACTTTAGGTAAAAAAAATATGGATATATATATTTTTTACTGGTGTTTTCTAATATAATATTTAAAAACAGATATATCAATTATCAATTTTCTCAACATATTTTGACTCCAAGTTAAATTGACTTTCAACGGGAATCATACAAAGCCAACATATGTAGAGACAATTTTGTAACTGAAGTAAAATGTTTTCTTTAAAAACGTATTCGAAAAAATCTCAAATAAATTTATCAAAAAACAATAAAATGTCCCAAAATAGTGCCTTCCTGTAAAAATTCAGTCAATCCATATGAAATCATAATACGTTGAGGAACTGGTGTAAAACGTCATTTAAAAAACAAACATTCTAAACATTTCCAGTAAAGATAAACACAGTGAAAAAATGCCTTTCTTGTCAAAATTCAACACCATAATCGAACTCAGCATACCCAAATTAATATACTTAAAAATGCTGCAGACCTTTTAATGAGAGCTCTTCTAGTATATATATGTTAGAAAGAGGTCTAGTATATATATGTAAAACTAATATATCAAAAAGATATATTTCTGATTTGTCGTCTTTCTGTTTTTCTCGGAGGCCAGATTCGAAAGCTACGACATCGGAACTATGACCAGTTTGTTTTCAGTACAGGACCGTAGTCCCTACCACTGGGCTATTGCGACTGAGCCTCTTTTTGTTCATAATATAACACCTTTATTTGAGTAATAGACAAAGGGAAGTTGTGTTTTAGTGTAAAGGGAAATAACTGAAAAACGTCATACTTACGAAAAGACTATTTAAATATCGCACATCTCTGAAAGTTGGACGCCGTAGCAATAAATACTCCCATGTTATAGTGGAAGCAACTCAAGAAAGTTTTGCTACACAAATATGGACATTCCCAGGAAACTGGCCGTCCGTTCTTCTAGACATTACCTACTCAACTTTTCGGTATAAACTCTGCTGGCAAATTTTAAACGCTATTACCTTTTAGATATATCGTAGTAAAAAAGAAATAGCCAGTATAGTTTTTCTCAAGCAGTAGCTTAACACATTATTTTTTGGGCAAAAACATTCAAATTTGAACAGAAATCGCTAAAACTGGAATAATTTTTAAAATATATTTATAATTGCAGTAGGGAGTAGCTGAAGCTGCAGAAAGTTGTCTGTTACATTCATATCAATAAAAAATAATGTTTGAAATGAACACAATTACATACACCTTGCCATTTTCATCGAAATATATCCTGATATATAGGTAAAACTCTAAAGGATCAGAGATTTTGAAAAACTGGGATATTTTTGGTTAAATTTTGCAAATTTGAAGCAATATTTACTTAAAACGGGATTGCTTTTAAAAAAAATAATTCTCTATTAGTCCTTAAAGTTTTCTGTGACATACATGATCATGAAAACAAATATTTTGGAATGAATAAAACATATAAATCTTGAAATTTAGAATTAGAAAATTTTAAATTATGTTTTTCAAAATAATATTTCACATTGGAAACGACCTTTTTTTGATAATTTTACTGGGAATGTTTTGGAACATTCTTAAAACTGTATAGTTCGCATTATTTATAGTTTTTATACAGAAAGTTGCTTTGATCGTTCCAGGCAGATCCCGTTTTGGTCTGAGAAATTAATTTTTTAAGTGATATGACTGCCGATGTTACTTTCTTTTATTTAAATCTGGTGGACGCAGTACTGTATAGCTCCCGCAATCCATTAAGAATTGGCACGTACAAGGCGAATAAAGATAACAATAATGCACCACATTATTTAAGTAAGCACTCCAAAAATAAATATCAAATAAAACATTAAAAAATCCACTTTAGGTAAAAAAAATATGGATATATATATTTTTTACTGGTGTTTTCTAATATAATATTTAAAAACAGATATATCAATTATCAATTTCTCAACATATTTTGACTCCAATTAAATTGACTTTCAACGGGAATCATACAAAGCCAACATATGTAGAGACAATTGTAACTGAAGTAAAAATGTTTCTTTAAAAACGTATTCGAAAAAATCTCAATAAATTTATCAAAAAACAATAAAATGTCCAAAATAGTGCCCTTCCTGTAAAAATTCAGTCAATCCTATGAATTCATAATACGTTGAGGAACTGGTGTAAAACGTTCATTTAAAAAACAAACATTCTAAACATTTCCAGTAAAGATAAACACAGTGAAAAAATGCCTTTCTTGTCAAAATTCAACACCATAATCGAACTCAGCATACCCAAATTAATATACTTAAAAATGCTGCAGACCTTTTAATGAGAGCTCTTCTAGTATATATATGTTAGAAAGAGGTCTAGTATATATATGTAAACTAATATTATAAAAAGATATATTCTGATTTGTCGTCTTTCTGTTTTTCTCGGAGCCAGATTCGAAGCTACGACATCGGAACTATGACAGTTTGTTTTCAGTACAGACCGTAGTCCCTACCACTGGGCTATTGCGACTGAGCCTCTTTTTGTTCATAATATAACACCTTTATTTGAGTAATAGACAAAGGAAGTTGTGTTTTAGTGTAAAGGGAAATAACTGAAAAACGTCATACTTACGAAAAGACTATTTAAATATCGCACATCTCTGAAAGTTGGACGCCGTAGCAATAAATACTCCCATGTTATAGTGGAAGCAACTCAAGAAGTTTTGCTACACAAAATATGGACATTCCCAGGAAACTGGCCGTCCGTTCTTCTAGACATTACCTACTCAACTTTTCGGT